>CM038625.1:2297000-2592000 GCA_021554675.1 Leuciscus idus | reverse complement strand
GACGTGGGTCTGGACTGATTTCTGTGCGTCTGCTTTTCCAGGACATTCAGATCAAGCCGTTGTTGATCCGAGCCTGTGAGCCCGTGATCCAGTCCTACTGTCACGTGAGTCTCAGATCGCAAAAAGATCTATTTCATGCTTATCGTTTAGATCTTAAATCTCATTTAATCAAATGTCATCATCATATTTTCAGAAATCATTATCATGTTGATGTTTCTCATTACTATCATTTTGATGCGTTTACCATTATTATCATTCGAAATGTATGTTTAATACTTTTCTTTGATTAATCTTAATCCCTCAAATGTAGCTTACCCATGACTTACGGGTAAACTTTTGTACTTGCTGTTTAGATGAGGGCGAAAGTCTGTAAGTTTCCGATGTCTCGATACAGTGGTAAACGAATCTTAGCTAAACATCTTGCAGTGTGCAGGCTAACGCCTCAGAGCGGGAAAACATGAAAAATAGATATGTGTGTGTCCGCTTCAATGCGATACACTACACTATGAAAAGAGGAACTTAGCTCAGATCCGATAAGCAACTGTATAATAGCGAGATTAATATCTGTATCCTTAGATGATAATCCTTAGATTTTCATTTTATTTCCACAAATTTTAAATATATACAATAAGAGCAAGAAAATACAATGCAAATACTGTGCAGGGAGAGGCAGATTTAAAGCCCTCCCCTTAAACAACTTTAGAGAAACTTTAAAATGAAAGAAAGAGCTAAACTATAATAAAAAAAATATATAAATGTATATGACTGAATCAAATGAATTACAACATATAGCCTATCGAAACCCCCCCACCCCAAAACATACATACCAAAAACAAACCCTGTAGGGCTCATAAATGCATAACAACAACGGAAAATACAGTATATAAGACACAATTACAAAGCAACAATGAAATGATCCTTTATACATCTTTTATAATATATTAGAGATGAACATTTTCTTTGCTAGATGCGATAAACAGATTTAGGGGTATTAAATTATGGAATGGATTGAGTATTGACCTCTACAAGTGAGAAACTTGACGAGTGACAGTGAACCTGTGAATTTACTCTAAAATACATCTTAAACTGCTCTGGAATGTTACCGTCACTTGAATATATCTTATAAATGCAAAAATATTAATATCATAAATAGTAAGAACTTGAAGTTTCTGAAAGGCGCAGATGAAGTATATGCATTTGATCGGGTTCAATCCTAACAAAACGTTTCTGAAGGATCGTGGTTTTTTAAAAATATTAGTAGGAAAAGTGCTTGCCCAAACAATATTACAATAACTTAAACTATAGTAAAGAGTAAGAAGACATTCTGTAGTAACAAGATGCCTAACTCGCCTTATTATACCGGTAGATTTATGTATTTTTCTCATAGTCCGCGTGTTCCCTCCAACTCAGGCTCTCATCTACAAAAACTCCTAATTGTAATTTTTTATAAATCCACTAAAAATGATAAAATTACATTTATTAATATTTAAAGTAATTTATTTAAATTAAACCAATTAGCATAACCAATTGAACTATCATTTACATTCTTAAACAATAAATTACAATTTGAATGAGAAAACTAATGTTGTATCGTCAGCAAACATTACTGGAGTAAGAATATTTGAAACACTTGACAAATCATTTATGTAAATGAGAACTAGTAAGGGTCCAAGAACGGACCCCTGAGGAACGCCACAGAGTAATCCTCGTCTGCCAGACCAGCAACCCTTAAAGCAAACTAACTGGCTTCTGTTAAAAATGTCATTTCAGCCGTTTGTATGTAATATCATGAAAACCATATTTATACAGCTTTTCCAATCAAATTAAATAATTAACTGTATCAAAAGCTTTTGACAGCTCTATCAAAATACTACATGTGAATTCATGGTTTTCAAGTGCAAAATCTGCTTTTATATACAATTTTCTCTCAAAGTTTTGAGAAACATGGAAAAATAGATGTAGGTCTATAGTATACAAATATTTTTATATACTTTTTTGTGAGCAAGTGGTGCAATATTGAACATTTCACCTGTTTGACGAGAAACACAGAAATATTATCATGACCCGCTGAAGATATTTTTAATTCATCAATAATTTCACTTATTTCCTGTTTCTCAGGTGACTTAAAAATAGAGATAATAGGAAAATGTCCTGATGTGTATATATATGTATAATCCAAGGGCTCACCAGTACCAATAGGAACATTATCAGTCAATTTATAAGCAACATTAAGAAAAGAATCATTAAATTTGAGTACGTCAAATGGATTATTTAAAAAATTGTTACCATCTACAAAGTGTGAAGTAATCATCTCTGTGCAACCACTGATCTAGACTCAGACCTTGAGCATTCACAACCTGTCTTTGTACCAGCGGAGTATTAAACCCAGTGTGTTAATTATATTTCACTTGGAAATATTAGAAGTCAAAAAACTCTTAATTTATGTTTCTTTATTAAATTTATAATCCTGATTATGGATGAATTCATTTTACTCTTCATTTATTATTTGATTGTCTGCTGTTGAGAAATACTGGATCTCCTCCATGCATCATCTCTGTTAAAGAGGAAGATTCTTCCTCATCTTCTTCTTCTTCTTCTTCTGTGTCTCTCGCAGGACGTGGCTGATAACCAGATCGACACCGGGGACCTGATGGAGTGTCTCGTTGCCAATAAACACCAGAAGGAAGTGAATGAGAAGTGTGCCGTGGGAGTCACACACTTCCAGCTGGTGCGTCTGCCGATCACACACTCGCTCTTCTTCTTTCTGTCACCACAGTTCTGTCAACCGTCCGTTTCTCCTCCTCATCCTCAGATCCACATGAAGGACTTCCGCTTCTCCTACAAGTTCAAGATGGCCTGCAAGGAGGACGTGCTCAAACTGTGTCCCAACATCAAGAAGAAGTGAGCGCATGGCACGGCTGTTGGGTTTGCTTGTGTCATACTGGTCACATGAGCTACACTGAAGCATGATGGGAAGGTCCTGAGTGTGTGTGTGTGTGTCCTCAGGGTGGATGTGGTGATCTGTCTGAGTACCACCGTGAGGAACGACACGTTACAGGAGGTCGAAGAGCAGCGCGTCTCCATGAAGTGCCGAAAGCAGCTGCGCGTGGAGGAACTGGAGATGGTCAGTGCACTAACACACACCTCACACTAACACACACCTCACACGAGAGCCCGATGAGGTCAGCGGTGCGCAATCCTGTCATCATAACAGAAGTTACTGTATAACGTGGAAATTCACAGAAATGTTTCCTTTTTTGACACAAACAGTCGCTTCACCAGCATAAATATATCATGAACACACAGAAACTCTCAGCTCTTCACGGCAACCTGTCAAAATAAAAGTTCAGTTTATCTTGAAGAAATTACGACAGAATTATATTTCTGTCAGGACCACTACCGTCAAATATGATTGACAATTAGCATACAGTTTGGATTGGCGGTATGGTTCCGTTCTGGGCGAGAACTCCCTGCGCATCCATGCAGCCTAGCATGGATAAGAGCAGGGAGAGCAGCAATAACCCCCCTTGGGGTAAACAGAACAGAACCAACATGAAAATTTGCAAATATATTTAATTCAAGATTTTAAAGTAACACATTATTCGATAATTATTCTGATTCAAGGGGAATCAGAATGTCAAATCCTGACTGATGAGAGGAGGAGCTGGGGATGGAGGAGGGTAATTCGCTCCTGAGAAACGCGATAGCTGCTGATAATACTGAAGGAGCTTATATATGTATATGGTGATAGGTGTCGTATTACTATAGGTAGATGTGGATCAGCTGAGGGTCAGCTGATGCGAGCTTGACTAACGTGACCTGCCAGAACTAACGCTACGCTTGATTTCTGTCAGGACCACTACCGTCAAATATGATTGACAATTAGCATACAGTTTGGATTGGCGGTATGGTTCCGTTCTGGGCGAGAACTCCCTGCGCATCCATGCAGCCTAGCATGGATAAGAGCAGGGAGAGCAGCAATAATCCCCCAAAACAAAACCATATGCCACTATCCCCCAAAACCAACTGACAGCGCAATCTGGATGCTTTTGTAGTTACCTGAGTGAGCCAAGGCAACAAGCATGTTGCCAATACCTGAAAAGCTTGAGCAACAGCATGCTACCAACAATACCAGAAAGCCTTAAGCAAGTATGTCGCCCTTACCTAGATGGCCTAAATGAGTATGATGCCAATACCCACATAACCATAGCAACAAGTATGTTGTCAATACCCAAAATGTTCAGCAGTAAACATGCATATTGCAATGAATGACATACCACCTGAAATGAAGAAGTGAAAATTAGATATCAAAATGAATCAGCTGCTTGCTTGTTGTATATCCGCAGTCCAGTTCCAGTTTCTTTGAGTGATGCCTGTGAGCTGTCAATGACGTCATAACCTTGTTATACTTGGTTGTAGTTTACTTCTGTAGAAAAGAGAAAAATTATAAAAAATTATATATACACACACATTTTGTTATTATAATTTTTACACACTACCCCCACCATGACTGAGGCTGATAGAATGGTTACATCCTGATTTTAGCATCATATGTTGAGCACTATAGATCCAATCATGGGGAAGCATCACACCAAGCTGGAGCAAGCAAGGACACATGGCAACAAGCGTGTTCCTGTAGCCAATTTAACAATTGTATGGGATCTATTGGGGGAAGCTTACACCCCTAGCGGCAGCAAAATCTAATACAAGCATGTTGTATAATCGCGGAACTATTGCTAAAACTAGTGTAGTTTAGCAGGGGAAGCCTACACCCTACAGCAATGGCCCCGACTAGCGGCAACAAACTAATACAACAAGCATAATGTGTAAATCACAGAACTATTGCTAAAACTAGTGTAGTTTGGCAGGGGAAGCATACACCCTACAGTAATAGCTCTGACTAGCGACAAGAAAACTAATACAACTAGCATGTTTGTATAACCATAGGACTAGTATTAAACTAGTGTAGTCCGGTCGGAGAAGCATACACCCTCTAGCTCTGAGTCAGATGCAGTGCGCAGCTAAGCAATGACATACAGTGCTTCCTCATTAATGAACATGATTACTGCTCCCGTCCTACGGATTCCTTCGGCTGTGGAGGTGAAGATGACGACTCCCATGATTCCACACTCCTTCACAGGACCATCAAGCTACAATGTTGTTAGTTTTGAATACCAGACCTCTGCGGTGAATGTACTGTTTGCACAAGTATGTTACTGATATCTAGATAGCTTTAGCCACAAGCATGTGGTAACTTTAACACATTATGTTGCAATAATCAGATAGAATAAAGAACAGGCATTTTTCCAATGCAACCAGATAGCATAAACAACGCTTCATTACTATAGCATGTTGCTGAGGACAGTATGCACAAGCCGAAGTAACAAGCATATATTCGATAACATTGCACTAGCAACCACCATACAGTACTGATAGCAATGTTGCTGAAATGACAGCATATTACTGATGCCTGAAAAATTTAGCACAGCATGTGACAATGACACCAGGTATAAGCCTAAAACACAGCCATGTTCCAAATAACGACTGGGCTAAATAACCTTAAAAATAAAATAACTGTTTCAATAGCAACTAACATCTTTTAAAGCAAGCAGTTTTTAATAGCCACTATATAGCCTTAGAACAAGCAGGGTTTCAATAATAGTTTTTATTTTTTATTTTTTATTTTTTTGACACATATACACACACCTTAAATATACCACCATATAAATATACCACCAGTCTATAAAGATGCAAGCCCTTAAAAAAAACAATGCATTAAAATGAAAGCACTGTAAAATACCATACACTGTAGCTTTAAGAACGACGTGTTTCCAAGAACTAGATAGACCAAGCGTGTCCGAAGTGACTCAACTGAATTGTGACTGTTTACTGTCTTTTTTAAAGCTGTGCCACAGCAGAATATTTCCATTTGCACCATGAATTGTTAATTCATATCAAGCAGCTGCTTGAATCTGTGCTGCATAGTGCTAAAAGCACAGCATGTGCAACGCGATCAGTTGCCAATGACAACACATAGTAACGCACATAGCCAATATGATCGCATAAGCCTAGCAAGAGCATTTTAATGAAAACGACAAAGTTAGAATAGCCCAAGCCACACGTATAGCATTAGCAACAAGCATGTTGCCAAAACCCTGATAGATTTTAGCAATGAGCATTAAAAAGGAGCTTAGCTTAGCTTTGTGAAGACTTTCAGAGATGAATGGAGAATGAATCACGTCGAGTCCTGTGTCAATAATGCAGCGATGCAGACTGATGTCACTTCCAAATCAGGCAATCTATGATCAATGCGGCAAATCTCGTGTTCAAGTTTAAGATGAATCTGAGGTGAAATCCTTGTGGGGAACGAATTCCTCTTGCTAAATTCCCGATTGCACGATTCCTTGTGAGATGATGTTGTTTGCCTGCCGAATTTCGCCATTTAATTAGCTCCTGAGAAACGCGATAGCTGCTGCTGATAATACTGAAGGAGCTTATATATGTATTTGGTGATAGGTGTCGTATTCCTATAGATAGATGTGGATCAGCTGAGGGTCAGCTGATGCGAGCTTGACTAACGTGACCCTGCCAGAACTAACGCTACGCTTGATTTCTGTTGTACAGTAGAATTTAGCTACGTCTCAAAGTAATAATATTAACACTAATAATCATTTATTATTATTAAAACATCATTTTTTTAAGGAATAATCACAAAAACAATAAATTAAATGAATGTTTTATGCCTTCATTTGATTGCCAGAGAAATGTAAATACACAACACAGGGGAAAAGAAACATTTCACAGAAACGAAAAGGAAAAAACTAAAAACGTAATTTGTGTTAAAAAGAAAACAATTAATTTCATAGGGCTCTAAATGTAATTTGTTAAACTTTTAATAAGTTGTTGGTAAATTATTTCATGAATTCATTTGATTACATGTGCTTTTTGATTGCTAAAATTTTATTTAACGATTAAAATGAGTCCAAAAAAAAACAACGCATTTCATAGGGCCCTATAAAACACATTTGAACAGATATAATGATGTGTAGGTCTGAAGTGTGCGGTTAGAGCTCTGATGTGTGTGTGTGTGTGTGTGTGTGTGTGTGTGTGTCAGTCGGAGGACATTCGTCTGCAGCCGGATCTGCTCGAGAGCTGTCGTCAGGACATCAAGCAGCACTGCCAGAACGTGGTGTTCGGGAACGCTCAGGTAAACCTTCATCATCATTGTCATCATCATCATCACTTTACGTGCAACCGCATACTCATCTCTGTGTGTGTGTGTGTGTGTGTGTGTGTGCGCTCAGGTGATCGAGTGTCTGAAGGAGAACAAGAAGCACCTGACCCAGCAGTGCCATCAGAAGGTGTTCAGACTGCAGGAGACCGAGATGATGGACCCCGAGCTCGACTTCCAGCTCATGAGGGTCTGCAAGCAGATGATCCGGGTGACCAACCTCATCACACACCATCACACAGCATCTCACACACAGTCTCGGCCAGGAAAACAGAGAAAAGTCTTAATCATTTCAGGAGCTCCTTTGGAGATGAAGAAAAAGCAGAAATCGTGATAATCTAATACACATTCAAACAATCTAAACGTTTAGGATATGATATATATTTATATATTTTAAATGAATCTAACTATAGTCACTTTTAATTTTAAATGGTTTAAAGGCTGAAATGTTAGGTGTCATTTAAATTAAATAAAAACTTAAGTTTAAATTATTTACAGTCATTTTATGGTTTAAATGTTACTGTGTAGATCTTGCTCTACCCAACTCATAAAGCGTTGATTTTATTTGTGCAGGTCTTAAATGTTATTTTAATAACGCTGCAGAAACCCTGTAATAAGACCTTAAACCTGAAAGATGGCTTTCTGTTCTGTCCTCCAGCGTTTCTGCAGCGAGACTGATGCCAAGAACATGTTACAGTGTCTGAAACAAAACAAGAACAGCGAGACCATGGACCCTAAATGCAAACAGATGATCACGAAGAGACAGATCACCCAGAACACAGGTACACACACACACACACACACACACGCACACAAACGAAACATATGGTTTCTTTAATCACTCGTCACTTCATACTAGTCATCTAGTAGCTTCTTTGGTAACACTTTACATTAATGTTCCATTAGTTAACTAGTAATCTTAGTCAATGCTTATTTCAACATTTAATAATATATTACTAAAATCCAAACCTGTATCTGTTAATATTATTTAAAGGCACAATATGTAACTTTTTTGCTTTAAAAATAGCAAAAATCACTATATCTATGTTATATATATTTTTTTTAGTTGTGTACTTACATTATCCCGACTGTTTCCAACAACTTTCACACCAGGAGAAATTTGTAATTTAATTGGAAGACACGTACCGTTTCTTTATTTCCGTTTTGTCGCCGTCAATCGCGTCATATCCGCGTTGTCCCTGGTTTCCGCTCGTGCTGCCATGGCAACCAGAGACCTCTGATAGTAACCAAAGCGACAGACGCAGACAACTGTGGAGTTCGCAATGTCTATTTGCACGCTGTTGTTGTTTCGTTCAAACATTATGGACCATGGCAAGCAGACTTTGGATGCAAAAGGAGAACTAAAACGAGAATCAGTATCAGCGCTGTGTTTTCGAGATGCCTAGAGCTCCCATAGACAGTATATAAACAAGAGCTCCACGTCCGAGACTTCAACCGCTTCTACATGTACTTTATTAAACAGGTGAGCACATTTACATAAAACTAATCAATGTTATATAGTTCAGCAATGATAAAATGTCAGAATATGATCTGTATGTTATTCTAATGTTGATCTAGCTAGCTTACTGCTAGTCTCATACAGGCAAACTAACACATACATTTCAACACATTCAAATGCAGTTTAGTGTGATAGTGTGATGTTAGACCAGGTGAAACAGCGTTGCGTTACCTCACAAGTTTAATTTGTCTAATAAACTGACCTGTGAGTTGTAATTCTGCACTCGTGTAGTTCGGTAGAATGAAATATCCTTATTCCTTTTATATCCTCGGGACTCGCGTCGCGTGTGGAGCTGCTAGCTGTCTCTTAGCAATCCCGACCTGCTTCATATCACAGTCATGATAAAAGCATCGATGTATTCAGTCATCCATAAACATTATTAGATCGGTCGGCTTGACGTTGACGACAACATCCATAATTCTTAGTAAATGTTGCGTCATCAAACTACGCCTTTGTTATTGTAAAGAGGTTAGCGACTCCTAGCGGCGAAAAATGCCATACTGTACCTTTAATGGACCTGAGTTAACATGAGCTAAAAATTAACAATTGTATATTTGAATTAAATAATGTTAACAAAAATTAATAAGCGTAACATGTAATGTTTATTGTTGGTCAATGCACCAAATAATGTCTACTAATGGGTCTTCATTATATATAGTGTTACCCTTTTTTAATTTTTCTACTAACAACCATCAAAGAAATTTCATTTAAATCATTTTATATTAAATTTGAAATGGATAACAGTTGCGAGTAACCAGGGTCCGAAATTAACACCCGCCAAGCGCCAAATAAATAAAAGTAAATGAAATAAGCAATTTTGCAAGTAACCGGGTTGTAGGTTTTGCCTAAACTGCGGTTTAACTCTGTGGCTGCTGGATAGTTTGGGAATAGATGTTGGTTTGATATGTTTTTCAACCCTGTTTTATGAATTGGGGAGATTGAAACCGTTTCAGAACCTAGTAACACCTTTTCTAGCTACATTTTTATTCTATTTTTCTACTAATTAACCATTTAATCTAAATGAAATATTTGACTAAAATGGATCACAGAGTTGCAGTACAAGATGCCTGAAGTGGGAAAACACATGAAAATAGCCATATTTATGAAAAAGTGCTTGAGTTATTGAAAGACAATATATGTGAAATTAGTGTTTATTTACATTTTTTTGATGAAACAATATTTGCATGCTATAGATGTAGCCAATATCTATAAATATTTATAATATAAATAATACATATTCCCCATATAAATATCCAAGTATATGATGCATCTTCAATTCTTCAGGTCAATCATATATCCATGGGAGGAAAATTAGTTTGAATGAGGAAATATTTTCCTTTCAGTGGTTAAAGTTACCAGTCATTGCTTCTGCTGCACTTTCCTTGTACCCTTTTGTTTTATTAGTTTATTTTAATTTGACTATTTACTTTTTTAATAATTTGAAAGATAATAAATATATTGTTTGATTGTATTGTTTCCAAAAAAAGTAGTGCTTTAACAGTCCTGAAGTTTAATTTTACAGTATCTGTACGAACCCTGTAACAGGATAGTAGATTTTGCCTGAATTAAGATTTCTCTCAATAGAGGTCGGAACTAAAGGTTTCCTCATTATTAATAAACATTCCCCATGATTTTATTCTATAAATGAAAAGGGAAAGTTTGTGTGATCATTGTCCGTACAGTGTGTAACAGGTGTGAATGGGATGAAACTGTAATGTACCTTTTTTTTTTTTCACCATAGTTGAGAACGGTTGAAATTGTCCCCTTTGAGGAGCGTCACAATTTGAATTTGTGCCATTATTGGTATGAAAAGTAATGAGCCTCACTCCGTCAGTAACACCGTGTGCTAACTACACGCGACGGCGATAAAAGGTTATTTTCCATGTTAATCAGAGTGTGTGTCCTAACCAGCCGCGACGACTCTATTTCAGAAACGGTTTCTATTTTTCTGCGACGTCGCGCTGGAACAACAAACACAAAGTGTGGCGATGATGATCTCAGGTGCTGTTTATGTGCTTTATTTAATGTTAAAGGGCATATTGCAGGTTAGAAGACCCAACGAGTTAATGTATAGAAAAATAATTTAGGAACTAGATTTTCTTTTAAAAAAAAAAGTATAAATACGCTACAGTGGCTTCTGGAGTCTTTTTTGTGAGAAAATTTTACTTCCGCATCTGAAAATGGGCGTGACGTAGCATGAGGGAAAGCGGTCGATTCAAACGACAGGGAAAAAATGGATCGCAATGACGTTTCGGACGCTGAAGAAATTGTTCATACTAAAGGCCATTGAACACTGAGTCCGAAATTCGCATCCGAAATTTTCGCACGTTAAAAAAAAAAAAAATTCGACCTCACGTTATCGCGCTTGCACACTGTCTACAAAACTTTCGTCCGTAATAAAAAAAATCGGATCGGTCTCGATTTTCTGCGTTTTTCGCATCCACAGCCAGTATTTTGAGAGGTTTTTTGACAATTCAGAGCCACCGTACAAGCGAACGACAAAATCCAGAATGTCTGACAAGTTGATACACATATACCATATTAAGTCTTTAAATTCATTTAAATTGTTAATATCAAAGTCTTAAATACCATATTTAAATAATTTAAGTCTTTAAACTCATTTAAATTGTTAATATCAGCTGTGTACTTAATTACTGAGTTTGTCTGATGAGTGCTCAATCTCTGAACAAAAAGGTTTCAATAAGCGCCACCTGCTTGTGATAGCTGTAAATGTGAGCACAACAAAAGCTCACGTTGTTTTCCAAAGACAGATATTGATTACAATGGTCTGTATCTTATACCTGCATTGATTGCTAACCTCCACTGGAACTGATTTCCCCACACAAATGCTAATGCTTTGATGTTGAAGCTAGAATGTCCACTAATGTGTTTATTTACAAAAAGGCATGAGTGGAGAAAAACAAGGCAATTTTATTTTTTATCTAAATTTTCATAAATATGCTATTTAAATATATTATTTCTATAGGTTATACAAAAAAATAAAATAAAAATAGGCTGAATATAAGCTGATCTATAGCATGATAAATGGTGGTAGTCTAGTAGTCTATGAATGGTACACCCCCCTAAACTCACAGAAATGGTTAGACCCAAGTCTTCAGCAGCCAATGACACTGACCCGTTCAAACTGATTTTTAACGCGTATTTCACGCGCTGGTTTGTCACGCGCAAACAACACTTCACGCGTTAAATACGTGTTAAAATTCACGTGTTTTTGGCCCTCGTGGCTTTCCATAAACTCCGTCTCTTGTGTTTAGACTATCGCCTGAACCCGGTGCTGAGGAAGGCCTGTAAAGTGGACATCCCCAAGTTCTGCCAGAACATTCTCAACAAAGCCAAAGACGACAACGAGCTGGAGGGCCAGGTCATCTCCTGCCTCAAACTCAAATACGCAGACCAGGTGTGTGTGTGTGACGGCAGCTGGACCAGTGACGGCTGGAACTAATCACTAAGCAATTAGTTACTGTAATTTAATTACTCTTCCCTCGAAAAAGTAAAGTAAGGGATTACTCTTAATTTTTCTGTAATTGAACTAACGTTACAGTTACTTATGATGTAATTGAGCTAAATACTGTGTATAGACCAATCCGATCTCACAGCAGTTCGAATGCATTTCACGCGGTGGCTGAATCATACGACCTCACTCACATTCGTACGAATTAGCCGTCTTGTGAAATGCGTATGAAATGCCGTGAGATCGGACTGTAAACTAGAACAATTCTATATAAAAAAACAATAGTGGGTTTAACATCGAAATGTATTGTCTGATGTTAAAAAGTGTTTATTATGAGCCGCCTTTAAATTGTTTGGGCAGTTTAAGCGTAATTCGTGCAATTTTATAGTATTTATTTGAAAGAATTAAAACATTTCATGTCTATCCTTGTATTATTCAGCTGGTTGAGGTTGATATTGGATTTAGAAAGTAATTAGAAATTAAATACTTTTAGAGAGAGTAATTAGTAACTAGTAATTCATTACTTTTTAGAGTAACTTACCCAACACTGAGCAGGACTCATTTAAGAGAGTGTGTGTGTGTGTGTGTGTGCGCGCGCAGCGTCTCTCTCCGGACTGTGAGGGTCAGATCAGTGTGATTCTGCAGGAGTCAACGCTCGACTACAGGCTCAACCCACAGCTGCAGCTCCAGTGCAGTGAGGAGGTGAACACACACACCTTACACACACTTACACACACCTTACACCCACAGGTGCAGCTCCAGTGCAGTGAGGAGGTGAACACACACACCTGACACACACCTTACACACACACCTTACACCCACAGGTGCAGCTCCAGTGCAGTGAGGAGGTGAACACACACACCTGACACACACCTTACACACACACCTTACACCCACAGGTGCAGCTCCAGTGCAGTGAGGAGGTGAACACACACACCTTACACACACTTACACACACCTTACACCCACAGGTGCAGCTCCAGTGCAGTGAGGAGGTGAACACACACACCTTACACACACTTACACACACCTTACACCCACAGGTGCAGCTCCAGTGCAGTGAGGAGGTGAACACACACACCTTACACACACACACACACACACACACACACACACCTTACACCCACAGCTGCAGCTCCAGTGCAGTGAGGAGGTGAACACACACACCTTACACACACACACACACACACACACACACACACACACACACACACACACACACACACACACACACACACACACACACACACCTTACACCCACAGCTGCAGCTCCAGTGCAGTGAGGAGGTGAACACACACACCTTACACACACTTACACACACCTTACACCCACAGGTGCAGCTCCAGTGCAGTGAGGAGGTGAACACACACACCTTACACACACACACACACACACACACACACCTGACACACACCTTACACCCACAGCTGCAGCTCCAGTGCAGTGAGGAGGTGAACACACACACCTTACACACACACACACACACACACACACACCTTACACCCACAGGTGCAGCTCCAGTGCAGTGAGGAGGTGAACACACACACCTTACACACACACACCTTACACCCACAGGTGCAGCTCCAGTGCAGTGAGGAGGTGAACACACACACCTTACACACACACACACACACACACACACACACACACACACACACCTTACACCCACAGCTGCAGCTCCAGTGCAGTGAGGAGGTGAACACACACACCTGACACACACGCACCTTACACACACCTTACACACACCTTACACACACACACACACACACACACACACACACACACACACACACACACACACACCTTACACCCACAGGTGCAGCTCCAGTGCAGTGAGGAGGTGACCTTACACACACCTGACAAACACACCTTACACACATCTTACATACACACACATTACACCCACAGCTGCAGCTCCAGTGCAGTGAGGAGGTGACCTTACACACACACACACACACACACACACACCTTACACCCACAGTGCAGCTCCAGTGCAGTGAGGAGGTGACCTTACACACACCTGACACACACACCTTACACACATCTTACATACACACACATTACACCCACAGCTGCAGCTCCAGTGCAGTGAGGAGGTGACCTTACACACACCTTACACACATCTTACATACACACACATTACACCCACAGCTGCAGCTCCAGTGCAGTGAGGAGGTGACCTTACACACACCTGACACACACACCTTACACACATCTTACATACACACACATTACACCCACAGCTGCAGCTCCAGTGCAGTGAGGAGGTGACCTTACACACACCTTACACACACACACACACACACACACACACACACACACACACACACACACACACTTACACCCACAGTGCAGTGAGGAGGTGACCTCACACACATCTTACATACACACACATTACACCCACAGCTGCAGCTCCAGTGCAGTGAGGAGGTGACCTTACACACACCTGACACACACATCTTACACACATCTTACATACACACACATTACACCCACAGCTGCAGCTCCAGTGCAGTGAGGAGGTGACCTTACACACACCTGACACACACACCTTACACACATCTTACATACACACACATTACACCCACAGCTGCAGCTCCAGTGCAGTGAGGAGGTGACCTTACACACACCTTACACACACACACACACACACACACACACACACACACACACACACACACACACACACACACACACACACCTTACACCCACAGTGCAGCTCCAGTGCAGTGAGGAGGTGACCTTACACACACCTTACACACATCTTACATAAACACACATTACACCCACAGCTGCAGCTCCAGTGCAGTGAGGAGGTGACCTTACACACACCTGACACACACACACCTTACACACATCTTACATACACACACATTACACCCACAGCTGCAGCTCCAGTGCAGTGAGGAGGTGACCTTACACACACCTTACACACACACACACACACACACACCTTACACCCACAGTGCAGCTCCAGTGCAGTGAGGAGGTGACCTTACACACACCTTACACACATCTTACATACACACACATTACACCCACAGCTGCAGCTCCAGTGCAGTGAGGAGGTGACCTTACACACACCTGACACACACACCTTACACAAATCTTACATACACACACATTACACCCACAGCTGCAGCTCCAGTGCAGTGAGGAGGTGACCTTACACACACCTTACACACACACCTTACACACATCTTACATACACACACATTACACCCACAGCTGCAGCTCCAGTGCAGTGAGGAGGTGACCTTACACACACACACACCTTACACAACACACACACACCTTCATC
The DNA here is from genome assembly GCA_021554675.1 of Leuciscus idus. Classification (NCBI taxonomy): domain Eukaryota; kingdom Metazoa; phylum Chordata; class Actinopteri; order Cypriniformes; family Leuciscidae; genus Leuciscus; species Leuciscus idus. The sequence goes on along the minus strand of CM038625.1, from coordinate 2,576,475 downwards.
ACCTCACACACACACCTTACACACCACATTTTACACACCTTCATCACCTCACACAACACACCTTACACAACACACACACACACACACACACACCTTCATCACCATACACACTACACACCCCACACACCTTACACACTACACACACATGTTCTGCTCCTGAATCACTCGTGTGTGTGTGTGTGTGTGTGTGTGTGTGTGTCCAGATCCCGCGGCTCTGTGCGGAGGAGGTGGCGGTGCAGGAGCAGACGGGTCAGGTGGAGGAGTGTTTTAAATACAACCTGCTGAAGATCAACCATGAGGGCTGTAAAAAGGTAAGACTGCTTCGACTTTGAATCTTTACTAGATGTTTCCATCCGAAGTTGTGAATTTAAAGGTGCAGTGCGTGAGTTTTAGCAGCATCTAGTGGTGAGGTTGTGAATCGCAACCAGCAGAAGTTACGGTGGCCGACAGGAAGTGATGTCATCGTCTGAGACAGCAGATAGTCGCCAGTTCAGCCATAAGGTTTCTTTACAAAGATAATCATTTGACTCCGGCGTTTCAGAAACGCCAAACCAACATCTGAGATGCTGCGACGCCATTGGTCCGCTTGTTATTCAAGTTATCCAATCACAGACTCTGCTGAGGAAAAGTCATGTATTTTTTTTTTTTTTTTTGCACATCAAGGGGTTTATTTGGTAAATGGTGTTTATGCGCATGCCATCGTTTTAATGCACGTTTTTAGAGTTTATGCACATCCAGTGTTTTTATGCACCTAATGAGATGCTGCGGTGTGTGTGACGCTGTAGGAGGTGCTGAACATCCTGAAGGAGAGCAAAGCTGATATCTTTGTGGATCCGATTCTTCACACAGCCTGTGCGCTGGACATCAAACACCAGTGTGCTGCGATCCCGCCGGGAAGAGGACGACGTGAGTCATTCTGGGAGGGGCTTGAGGCTTATTGAAGCGTATAGATATTAACCCCTGTGCCCTGTGTTTGTGCAGAGATGTCCTGTCTAATGGAGGCTTTCCAGGACAAGCGTGTGAGACTCCACCCCGAGTGCAAGAAGAGGTTACAGGACCGCATTGACATGTGGAGTTACGCTGCTAAGGTGAACAATCCCATGGTCACACACACCACCAAACACAACCGATAACTGACAGTCAGAAGCGGAACCATGTTATTACTCCATATGATCAGTGATGTTTTGTGACGGTATAGCCATACTGTTCCAGCAAGTAAACGGCAACATCATGCTGGCTTCTAAGAGAGCTTTTTGTGGATAAATGATAAAGCTGCTTTGCATGTATTATGAGGTTTGTATATAACCATTCTTACCAAAACGTCTCCTCAGAATACAAAAAGAGAATTTTACAAACAATTTACACATCTTATTCTGAATTTTAATCAGTTCGCCCGAATTTATGTCCAAATGGTTTAACAATTTACATGAAAACAAAATCGTGCATAAATGCAAGTGTTTGCAAAGATGTTTATACGGATAATTAGCACAAATCGTCAGAGAATTGTTGCATTCAATGCGGTGTGACAATTGTGTGAGGTTTTACAAACAAATTACGTAAAACTGAATCCAACGCAACATTTTACTCGAGAATAATTTTACGAACGGTAAACTTCATTAAAAAAAATATCCATAAATGTACAGTTATTTGCACATAAATTGCAGCTTCCTGAAAACTCTCCTCCAGATTCACAAACGCACGTAAACCTCGGGTTTGTAGTGAATTTCAGTCACTCGTAAATGGGACACGCGCTCGCGCTCATTCACAATTAGCATTTTACGCCCAATAAAAAAAGAAAATGGCACCTATGCTAGGCTTGGGCGGTATTCGAATTTTGAAACCATCAAACCGCCTCCCTATTTTACCGGGGTATACGGTATAACCGTGTCTAATTAAAAATTATGACATAATGGGCTCAGACGGCGTCACCAAACTGTTGGCTTGTGCCTACACCGTTCAGAAACTGAATGCCAGATCGGGCAAAAAAACAACAACAAAAAAATCAAGCCCAACCCCTGCACGTTGTGTCTGAGTCAGGCCGACGGCATTAACTGTTATTATGAGCCGGAGCCCACCATTATTCAACATAATATCTGTGTGCGTGCAAGAAGAGCCTTTGTAATCCGGTGACGCGTGTCCATTGATATTTATTAATAAAACTTTTCTGCAAAGATGGAAGTTGACGATCGCCATCTCTGTAGTGAACGCGCCTATAGAGAGAAATGCACATCATTACACAATCAGAGAGTGGCCTTTTTCTTTTCGTTTTGAATTGTTTCGTTTAAAGAAATTGACGATCGGCATCTGAACGCTATAGAGAGACATGCACATCATGGATTACAGAGAGTAGGCTAGTCTATTTCTTTTCGTTTTGAATTGTTTCGTTTAAAGAAACTGACGATCACATCTCTGTATGAACGCGCCTAGAGAGAAATGCACACCATTGATTAATCAGACTATATTTATTTTCTTTTTGAATGGTTTCGTTTACTGAAATTGACGATCGCCATCTCTGTAGTGAACGCTATAGAGAGAAATGCACAACATTGATTAATCAGACTATATTTCTTTTCGTTTTGAATTGTTTCGTTTAAAGAAACTGACGATCGCCATCTCCGTATGAACGCGCCTAGAGAGAAATGCACAACATTGATTAATCAGACTATATTTCTTTTCGTTTTGAATTGTTTCGTTGAATGAAATTGACGGTCGCATCTCTGTATGAACGAGAGAAATGCACATCATGGATTACTTAGCCTAATCAGTGAGTTGCCTATTTCTTTCGTTTTTAATTGTTTCGTTTAAAGAAATTTCAAGCTTTATTTATTTGTCATGTCTGTGAGGCACAGCCTTTTTTATGAGATTTCAATGCAAGTGACCGCGGCATGCCCATCATGTCATGATTATATTAAATCCAGGCAATTGGCTGATGAAAATTGTATAAAAATTTAGATACAATTTATACAAAACGAAATTCGTTTTAAAGAGGCCTTTTACAAAATTAAATTTATTGAAGTGGTCAAATCGTCTGACTCCCGATGCATCCCATCTTATTTGTGCTGTTCACTTTTCATAATCAACAAAGATGGAAAAAATAACATTATAATATTTTAACAAATACGAAACTTAATGCGCTTATGCATCCTGGCAGCAGTGAGTGGGCGGTTGTTTCGGAGATGCGACATTAGGTTAGAGGTGTTTACATCTCTCGCGGTCACCTTTTTATTGCACAATTTACAAATTGCCTCGTCAGTATTTACCGCCTCTCCCTTCTCATTCGGTTGGAACCAGAAATATTGCCAAACTGCAACCACACATAAGCATTTTTTAGGCAATAAATAAATTATATATATTATAGGCTATATAAGTGCCGGTAATGACGGTATTGAAACTGATACCGGTGCTATTTTAAGATCCCGCGGTATCCGATATTACCGTAATACCGCCCAACCCTAACCTATGCATAATTTACCTACAAAATCTTGCATGAATTTTTGCTTTCAATTCAAGAGATTTTATGGACAAATACACAATTCTTGCTCTTGTTCCTGCATTTAAATCAATATACAAATTTATGTCCACATTTTCAACAGTTGCGTTTTACGATTTACATCTGAACATCTTCGGTAAATGCGACAGTTTATGTAAGGATGTTTGTATGAATAGTTCGCACAAATCGTACAAAAATTGTTGCATTCTATCCAATGTGACAATTAACGCAAGCAAGATTTTACAAACAAATGACATAAATCTTGAAGTTGCTGAACTCAATCCAGTGTTACAATTTAGTCAAGAATAATTTTACAAACAATGAGTCTCATGCGACTCAATTTGTGTGTAAACCTTCCGTCAGTCACTCGTAAATAGTGCTCACATAAGCATTTTACATTAAATATTACATACACATTTTGCATATATCATTTTTGTGTGTGTTTGTATTTTGTGTGTATGTGCACATAATGTGTGCTGGATGTTGCTCCTGGTACAACAAATTTCCTCTATCAAGGACAATAAAGGGTAACACTTTATAATAACGTTCAGTTGTAAGTCATTTATAAGTTAATGATGAACTAATAATTTACAAAACATTCATAAATGATTAGCAAGTGATATACTAACATTTTATGTATGTTTTGTAAATTGTGTTACAAGTCATTTACAAGTGATTAGTAAATGATTAACTAATCATTTACAAAACATGACTGTGCGTTTCATAAATGTTTAATAAATGATGTTGTATGTTTTGCTCACATCAGGTGGACAGTGGTTAAAGACTCCATGTGTTTCAGAGAAGACAGCTGTCTACACCCTCAGCAGTCAGCACTTACACTGCAGTACACACTACAGTGTTCAACACCTGCACTGTAAAATCCAACAGTGATTCTTTAGTTAACTTTACTTAATGTCTTAACTTAATTGTAAAAATCTAGTAACCTGCACTATTCACATACTATGCTTTGTTTACTCAGAAAACCCAAGTTAAGATTAATTGATTGGTTTGCGTGCGGTTTTTGAGGCGGGGAAAATCTTAATGGACGTTTCACTCATTTCCTCCACTTCTGCAGTTATTTTTTCTCTGTTTGCATTCACTCGTTTCCCAAAGTCATCTTGAATGTTGAAATTTTAATACTTAACTGAAAATTTTGAGAGAACATCACATAGGCTGACTTCATAAATTGATGTTGGTTTTCCTAAAATGTTTCAGTCGCCATTATGGTGATTAGTGTTCCTTTTGGTTGGGCACTTGGAACTTAATTTATACTATTGTAATTCTCTTACAGTAGTAAGAGATGCTCCACTTCTCTTCTCTTCTGATGCAGCGATTGCAGCAAGAAATCAGTTATTCGGTTTCAACGGAAGAGAAGAAATGTATATATTCATATAATGAATATGGTTTATTAAGAAAAGACACCACAACTGTTTGTAAAAACATTTATTGAGAAAATGGTTTATAAAGAAGAGACACTGCAATTGGTGATGTAAAGTCATTTATTGAGAAAATGGTTTATATAGAAAAATATACCACACTGAATGTTGTAAGCATTTATTTATTATAGCAGAGTAGAGAGAAATTGAAAATGTATTAGAAAGAGCTGTGCCAAAGAAAGAAGAAAAATGCAAGCATTACCCGTTTGATGATGAGCATGAGGTGCAAAGGAGAACAAAGGAAAGAGTTTGTAAGGGGGCTTCCAGAACTGAGGACAGCTCAAGACTTCGGATTGGACAGATTGTCTGTGAAGGACTGAATCTGAGCGGAGGGCGTATGGGCTATAAAATGTATTGTCAGGAATGTCAAAAGGTAGACGCGGATTCAACGGGACCACCAGTCCTCCTCTCCGGTGTTAGAAGTCTCTTGCCATGGGCCTCCTGCAGTCAAAGTTTGTAAACTGCTTGTTTTTAATTTGATTTGATTTTATATATTAGTATTTTGTATGTGAACTAATTAACCTAAATTTAATAAAAACTACTTATTTTTGATATAAAAAGAACCAGCCTGCCATAGTAGTCGAGTCCCAAAATAGATAAATAGCCCTGGATAAGATGCAGTAGGCATTTTTGAGGAAAAGTACTTCAAGTGTTGTTTCTATATGATTTTTAGGTGCTGAATCCATTTCTGCCGTATAACAAGTTGTAAACATCACTGTTTTGGCATAAACAATAAAAACAAAATGGCTGCCAAAAAAAAAAAAAAACGTTTTAATGAATTTATTGCAGTTTAAACATTAAACATTATAACTAAACTATGCATTCTCAGAATATTTAAACATGTAAACAATGAAAAAACAACATTAACATGAAAGGGACAGTTTTTAATGGCTGCTGGAATTATGCCAAGGTACCAAGGTACACTGGGAAGCATATATCAGTGGAAATATGCAATTATGCCCAGCCCGAAGGGGGGAACTTGGAATACACATGACCCCAGGGGGCTGCATATTGAGAATCACTGGGGTGTCCAGCCGCAGGTGGAATATTTCAAACCCAGGGGTGGCAAGGTGGCTTGTCGAAAGACACATGCTCAGAGAGGCTTACAGTGGACTACACACGTGGGGGTCGCCCAGAGGCCGTGTTAGGTGTCGCCCAGCCCTGCAGCTCTACAGATGTCTGTTAGCGAGGCGCCATGCGCTAGAGCCCAAGAGGATGCCACACTCCGGGTGGAGTGGGCCGTCACACCAAGGGGGCACGGTCGACCTTGCTGCTGGTAAGCCAAAGCAATGGCGTCCACTATCCAGTGAGACAACCTTTGCTTGGAGAGAGCCTTTCCCTTCAGCTTCCCACAATGACAGACAAAGAGCTGGTCTGAAGTCCTGAAACACTGCGTTCTGTCTACATAAGCATGGAGGGTGCGTACTGGACAGAGCAGTGCCAAGGCTGGGTCTGCCTCCTCCGAGGGCAGCGCTTGCAGGTTCACCACCTGGTCTCGAAAGGGTGTGGTGGGAACCTTGGGCACATATCCAGGCCGGGGTCTCAGGATCACGTAAGAGTTAGCCGGTCCACATTCCAGGCACGCTTCGTCAACCGAAAATGCCTGCAGGTCCCCTACCCTCTTGATGGAGGCCAATGCAACCAGGAGCACTGTCTTCATTGACAGGAACTTAAGCTCCACTGACTGCAGAGGCTCAAAGGGAGCACTCTGCAAAGCAGTTAAAACCACTGAGAGGTCCCAAGAGGGAACGAGAGGAGGGCGAGGAGGATTCAGTCTCCTCGCTCCTCTCAGGAAACTGATGATCAGGTCGTGCTTTCCAATGGACTTACCATCAACTGCATCATGATGTGTGGCAATGGCGGCACCATACACTTTCAGGGTGGAGGGAGACAGCCTTCGCTCCAAACCTTCTTGCAGGAAGGAAAGCACGACACTGATCGGGCCTTTCGTGGGTTCTTGAAGTTTAGAAGAACACCAGTTGACGAAGAGGTTCCACTTCAACGCATAGGCATGTCTCGTGGACGATGCTCTAGCGGAAGTGATGGTAGCCACCACCGCTGGTGGTAGGGTACTCAAACCTGCCTCGTCCCGTCCAGGAACCACACATGGAGATTTCAAAGATCGGGACGAGGGTGCCATAGGGTGCCCCGTCCCTGAGAAAGCAGGTTCTTTCTCAGAGGAATTGGCCAGGGAGGTGCTGTCGCGAGGACTACTAGTTCTTGGAACCAGGTGCAGTTGTGCCAATACAGGGCAACCAAAATTACCTGCTCCTCGTCCTCCCTGATCTTGCGCAAAGTCTGCGCAAGAAGGCTCACTGGGGGAAACGCATACTTGCAGAGGCCCCGCGGCCAGCTGTGCGCCAGTGCATCCGTGCCGAGCGTGCCCTCGGTCAGAGAATAAAACAGGTCGCAGTGGGACGAGTCGTGGGAGGCAAACAGATCTACCTGTGCGTCCCCGAACTGATCCCAAATCTGGGGATGGAGTCTCCATTCTCCAGTGAGAGGCCGAAACCGAGACAGATCGGCTGCACGGTTCAGGTCTCCCGGGATATAAATGGCTCGAAGCGACCTCAGATGCTTCTGACTCCATATGAGGAGGTGGCGGGCGAGTTGCGACATACGACGGGAGCGCAGATCAGCTTGTCGGTTGATGTACGCTACTGTGGCGGTATTGTCTGATCGGACTAATACGTGCTGACCCCTGAGCAACGCACAGAAGCGATGCAGGGCGAGACGTACAGCCTGCAACTCGAGGCAATTGACATGCCAAAGGCGCTGGGGTCTTGTCCAGTAGCCCGCGGCAGCATGTCCATTGCACATGGCGCCCCAGCCCATTGTGGAGGCATCTGTTGATATAACAACATGCCAGGAAACTCGTTCTATGGGCACTCCAGCCCATAGAAAACTGAGGTTCGTCCACGGGGTGAAGGTCTGACGGCAGGTCGAAGTCACTGGGACTCGGAGCGTGCCGTGTTGCCATGCCCACCTCGGGACTTGATCGCGAAGCGGTCTCATATGAAGCAAACCGAGCGACGTTACTGCGGCCGCGGAAGCCATATGCCCCAGGAGCCTCTGAAATAGTTTCAGTGGAACCGCACTCTTGCCCTCGAACTGACGAAGGCAAGTTAGCAGTGACTGCGCGCGCTCGCTCGTAAGCTGCGTGCACATGGCTACCGAGTCGATTTCCATACCGAGAAAAGAGTTCCTCTGCACGGAGCAGAGTTTGCTCTTCTCCCAGTTGACCCGAAGGCCCAGACAAGCTAGGTGCCGGAGCACTAGGTCCCTGTGTTCGCAAACCTTGTCTCGAGGGCGAGCTAGGATCAGCCAGTCGTCGAGAGGAACAAGGGCTGCCTCGACAACCTTCGTGAAGACGCGAGGAGACAGGGCTAGCCCGGAAGGGAGAACCGCGTACTGGTATGCCTGCCCCTCAAATTATATATATATATATATATATATATATATATATATATATACTGGTATGCCTCATTTGCATATGTAAACATGACATTTCAGAAAACTTGTAATACAAAAAATGTCTGTCTCTATGTAAGTGAAAAACTGGAAAGGTTTTATGGTGATATCTATAACTTAAAAATTTTACCCTATCCACCTGTAGTGTTTCGGCTGTGAATAATGCACCTATTGTTTCAATAACAATTACAAGAAAATGGGACCCTTATTTCAATGTTATACGGTGGATCCTTATTCAGGAGACATTGAACTTTCTAAAAATGTGGTATAACAACTTTTCCTCAAAAATGCCTACAGGGTTACACAATCTTGAAAAAACGGACCTGACTATAGTCTCTGCTTTATGAGCAATGAGCTGAACTAACCACGGAGAAGTCTTCTGATGCTAAATTGTAAGTATGGAAATTTAAGTACTTATTGTTTAGAACGGATTCGACTTACTTTACCTAACCTGAGAAAAATCTAAATAAGGTAGAAGGTGTCTTTAATTAAGAACCACGTAAGGGGTTAAATTAAGCACCACAAAACAATATCTATATCTATATATTATTATGTATGAATGAATGATGTATAATATAACTATATTTCTCGTCAATTAATGATCTTTTCTAATTTTGTTGCTAACACTTACCCAGCTAACAATTTTAGGTTATAAGAACGTTTCCGTAACGTTCCCATTAAGTTATAAAAACGTTATTTCTTAATGTTCTAGAAACGTTCAAAGCGTCCAGTTTTTTAGACGTTGTATTAACGTTATTTCTTAGTTATAAGAACGTTATTCAAAACGTTATTAGAACGTTCAATTCTCCTGTTATATAAACGTTGTATTAACGTTCTTGCTTGGTTATAAGAACGTTGTTCAAACGTTATTGGAACATTCAATTCTTAGGTTATAAGAACGTTTCCATAACGTTCCCATTAAGTTATAAAAACGTTATTTCTGAATGTTCTAGGAACGTTCAAAGCGTCCAGTTTTTTGGACGTTGTATTAACGTTATTTCTTAGTTATAAGAACGTTATTCAAAACGTTATTAGAACGTTCAATTCTCCTGTTATATAAACGTTGTATTAATGCTCTTGCTTGGTTATAAGAACGTTATTCAAACGTTATTAGAACGTTCAATTCTCCCGTTATATAAACGTTCTCAATGTTTTTCTAAGATTATGAAAAACGTTCTTAAAACATTCCATTCACTTGTTTAAACATTCTCAATGTTTTTGCAAATAATGTATATATGACAATCATTTTATAAAAGCACCTTATTAAGAGCTTTCAAATTTAAAAATTAAGACAAAAGATCTAGAAAGATAATTAAAATCAAAAAGACCCATGAATCATGTCTATAATATGTGTAATGTAGTCCACTGAAGACGAGTTGAAGTGAACCAAAGTGTAGTTTATTTCAAGATACAGATACAATTGAAACCGACTTGGGTTAAATTGAAATATGAAATTAACATGAAAATAAACCTGGACTAACATAGAACAAACTGATTAAACTTCAAAATAATGAAACATGAAACAAAACTAAAACTACCTCTTTACCTAACCCTAACCTATCAGCAAGCTAAAAAAAACAAAAACATTTTAAATGACATAATCCACAATCACATCAGCTTCCACTTCCGGCACATCGGACTGGACTGGACTGGACCCTGAGAGGATCTCCGGAGATACTGCAGGGAGAAAATAAAACAGTGTTGTATTAAAGTGTGGTGAGATTAGTATAAAAGCACTGGGATGCTGTACTTGCTCATGCACAATATCTAATTAAATTTTCTGACAATTTACAAAAAGTTTAATCTGCTTTGGAATATTGGGAGAACACATGAAGATACGAGACTAGCTCTCTGCTCTTGTCCCTAAGCCCAGAGCCAGATGCTACTAAATTTATATTGCTTTTCATGCTCAAGGACTTTGCATTGTTTCTATTTTAATGCACTCTTAAAGTTTAAATTGCATTAATGAACCGTGCCACATCCCAAAACTGCAATCTAATGATAACTTTGCTTAAATCAAAAATATTTTAAAAGGTCATTAATGGATCATAATTATTGCACAAATATTATTAAGCAACAAAAAGATTAAAATATTAAATAATTATTGAACTAAAATATAGTACATTTATTGAATTGATGAAAAGGTACACTTAAGGTGTTTGGTCACTTGAGTGTGACCCAATTATCATATAGGAAAACACGAGGGTTAAACTCAAGAAAAACATTAATGTTGTCTCTCCATCACTCCCCAGAATAAAATGCCCCAGTTAATGTGGTCCTCGTAGTAATCAATGCATATTATGCGTTAATATTTAGCAAAAATTGCTGCAAATGTAATTTGTTGTCTCCACTGATCTATATAGATCAGTGGTTGTCTCTCACCATTGGCTACCATACAATATTTTTCCAAATTAAGGTCCCATGGTATTCCACCGAAAGGGGGGGGGGGGACTTAGGCTCTCTTTTGAGAGCTACATGAACCATGTGACCACAAGATCAAAGTTGTGCGCAACTCTCTTTCAACGGCTCTGCATCACTGCAACGCCAGAGGCGCCGGTTACCATAGAAATTCGCGCCCACAACTGCTGCACCAAGCCAAAAATACAAATTTTAACGCAATTTGAGCAAAAAAAAAAAATAATAGCTGCCTGGAGGAATTGAAAATATGGCCTTCCATACACTGTATATTATAAATTAGCACAATTTACAATACTGATGGTTGTTAAAACGCGTAACGTTAATTACAGTCTGTGAAAAGGGTCCATTACTGTTGTCAAGTGCTCGATCCAAATATCAAATTTAAGAGGAGCCTGGGGATATCCTTCCTTTTTAAATGTCACATAGGAGCTTGTTATAACCTGTAAAACTGCAAACACTGTGGACAACTTACACGATAAAATTACAAATAAGTTACAGATTTCAGATGACGAACTTGACACATGAACAAACAGATAACTGGAGGGGGAAATACCCGGGCCATAGCTAACTTAAGCTAACTTAATTGAGCTAACGTTAGCCGATTAACTTTTGAATCTCAAGAACGCGTTCAAATTAAAATCAGTTTAGCTATATTGAAAAGGCGAACAAGGACACTGGAAAAGGTGAATCTAAATAAAGACATCAATGTAATTTCGCGTTTATTCTTCAGTTTTAACTACATATTTGCGTAGTGTTGTTAACTGCTCTGTGGACTGCGGGAGCAGTTTAACTTACGTTACTCAAGACAGTTCATGCAAACTGTTGATCTAGTTAACTTTATTAAAACAGTAGCAACTGCTGCAAAACTAAGTTAATTAGCACTGATACAAGTATTTGATTCATACAACACGCAAAATTCAACTTACCTAAAAGCTGTCGTCTCCTTGTCCGACATCTTGTCCCGCTGACGCTGTGTTTGATTGACGGGTCATGCCGTGCGCTGCAAAACCACGCCCATCTTAGGTAATAGGTCGTTCGGACGTGGGGAATGATCAGATAAAACTACAGTCTATCATAACACATTCCCTGTTTTCTCTTTGACTGTAATTGCAAAAGTTAAATTTTTTTTTTTTAGAGGTAAAACCACATTTATAATTGACTGTACTTTTTGAATTATTTCCTGTTGAATCGATAATTATTTTATATCTGGGATTTTTTTCTAAACTAATAATATTTGAAAAAATATTTTAACCCCCCAAAAAAATTTCAGTGCATTGTGTCACTGTATATACAAATTATGTTTCTGAAGTTGTTTATTTGTTTTAATTTAGTAACGTTTTTAAAACGTTCCACTAACAAGTAAGAATAACGTTTTGATACTAACGTTTTTAGAACGTTTATCAATGACATGTTGGCACAACGTTACTTTGGTAACTTTGAGAGAACTTTTATCTAAGTTAATCAGCATTGTGAAAAGTGTCTAATTCATACAACAAGCAAAATGCACTCAACTTAAATGAATACTGCTATTTTCCTGAACATAATTATTTTATATTCTGGGATTTTTTATTCTGACCATAAATATTTAAATGAAATAGTTAAATAATGTCATTAGTTGTGTCACTGGATTTACAAATTATATGTTTCTGAAGTTGATTTGCAGAATAAAAAGCTGTATAACTAATTTGTAATGACTAATATATTTTTTAACATAATGTTTTTTAAAACGTTTATCAATGACATGTTGGCACAACGTTACTTTGGTAACTTTAAGAGAACTTTTATCTTAATATATATTTTAACAATAACGTTTTTAAAACGTTCCACTAACAATGTAAGAATAACGTTTTAATGCTAACGTTTTTAGAACGTTTATCAATGACATATAACGTTGGCACAACGTTATAATAACGTTACAACAAGAACGTTTTTGATAACTTTTAGAGAACTTTCAGAGAACGTTAGCCAATGTTCTGCGAACGTTCCCTGTTAGCTGGGTATGTCCTAAACACCTTGTGAAACTTTTAATTGGGTTTATATAATCCCTCTATATTTGTGACAATCTTGCAATTGATCATACTTGAGTCACACAGACTTCAACATTCAGCCTGCAAAACACAACAATGGTAACTATTATATTTTATTTAAAGTAAATTAACAAGTACTCTCTTCAGTTCTTTCTTAGTTACTAGTACTCTTGTGTAAGTGAACTATACTAACTAAGCATTTGTCAGTACCACATACTATTACTATTCTTATTTCACTTTACTTGTTTTTTTTTAAGGCAATCGGTTTGCATGCTTTTTTTAGATTTTACAATGTGTTATAGATGTGTAAACGCAGGAATAAATCATTTACAACACTTTCTGAATCCCCTAATCTAAAGTGTAAACTATTCATCACTTGTAAATGTGTTACACTTACCTGTTAAAAATGATCTGTACGTGTATTCAAGGCATTTACAACACTTTCTGCACCCTCTAATTGCTACATACATGCATACAAAAAAAACCCATTATTTATTAAACATTTATGAAATGCATATTCATGTTTTGTAAATGATTAGTTAATCATTTACTAATCAATTGTAAATGACTTACAACTGAATCTACATCTGCATAAACTGAACACCAAAGAACAATATTAACTATTGAGCGGTGGTGACGCGTTCATGTAACATGTAAGGGACCTAAAGCGCACCTAAAAGCTGTCACAAAGAACCGGCAAAAGTAATGATTATGAATGTCAAATATAGCAAGGAGACATTTCAACTGTTTATTAATAAACAACTGTTTTCTGTGTCAAAGATGAAGTTGACGATGCTGACTCGCGATCTTCGCAGCAGTGAACGCGCCAGAGAGAAATGCACATTTCATACGGATTACATAAGCAGAGAGTAGTCTGTTTTCTTTCGTTTTTAATTGATTGTTTAAAAGTACACATTTCAAGCTTTTTATAGATATAGATTTCTCAGGTCTGTGAGGCAAGTAACTTATATTTCGGTTCATTTCTGAGACGAGCTCCAGTTCACGCGCCGGCGCCTCCGTGTCCTGATTATATTGTATGCTATATTTACTTCTTATTTATTAAATCCAGGCAATTGGTTGATGAAACATTGATTAAAATTAAGATACAATTAGGGCTGAAACGACTAGTCGACATTAGTGATGTATGTCTCGAGACCGGTCTCGAGACCACTTTTACGTGGTCTCGGTCTTGTCACGGCCTTGACGGTCTTTGGTCTTGGTCTTGTCTTGGTCTCGGACCTCTCGGTCTTGTCTAGGTCTCGCTGTCTCAGACCGACATAGTGGTCGGGGATTTAGCAATACAATAGGCTACTACAATATCCACGACGACACAACGTTCGATAATGCAACATTATTATCCGCAACGGAACGGATTGAAGCGTGCGTCCGAGTGAAGACGGCGTGTGCGCCCAATATACGAGAAAACACTTTATCCGCGCCACTGATCGCAGCGGCAATGAGCACTTTGATCACTTGATTTAAAAAACACATATCAGTGACATGATGGGTTTTAACTTAATTCAGGAGATTTTGGGTAACTGCACAACTGACAGATGACTTTGAGCGCACCGCCAACGGTGTGTGTGTGTGTGTGTGTGTGTGTAACCATAGCGACAAAACGACCAACTTTCGGATCCTGCACTTAAGCCTATAATTTCATTTTTAAACATTTTATTACGTATTTAAAAGTTGCAGAATGGATTAATTTGGAGACTCCAAAATCGGCAGAGATAGGCAGGCATTTGCTTAGATGAATTTGTGTCTTTGATATCTCTGTGTGTGTGTGTGTGTGTGTGTGCATGTGTGTGTGTGTGTTGTTTGATTACAGTATTGTATTTAAAGGTCCCATGACATGCTACTTTTTGTAGGCTTTAATATAGGCATTAGTGGTCCCTAGTACTATATCTGAAATCTTTTTCCAAAAATTCAGCCTTGGTGCAGAATTATAGCCACTACAAGCCAGTCCCAGAATGAGCTTCCTTTAGACGGGCCGTTTCGGTGTCTGTAGCTTTAAATGTTGATGAGGAGTAGAAAGTCGGCGCAAGGTGGAGGCTGGGTGTGGCCTTGACCATCTTGCAGGAACATACTATTGAGCAACGGTACCATGCATGTTTACGTTGGATGTATTGCAATGGCACGAAGACACGCAGTCGTTCAAGCATTTCAGTTCGACCCAGAATCGGATCCAGATGGAGAAGCAACGGATGAAGAAGTTGCAACTCAGCGGCACCAGCAGGACGTTTCCGAATGGTTAGTTTAAAATATTATGTCTGGATACAGTACTTTAGTGAATAACAATAATACTTAAAATTAGATCTATGAAACGACAAAATGATATTACATAATTTATTTGTTTACATAATTTATATTTCATATATATTAAAATTAATATATATAAGTATATATATATATATATATATATATATATAGCATGGGGGGAAAACTGTTTATTTTGCCTAGATGTTCTAGTACAGAGATCTGTAACGTCTGTAATTTATCTTATTACAATTACATCAAGCTCTGTGATCTTGAAATGCGGATATCGCGCGCACCATATAACCAACAGGAAAACGGTTATCCAAATAACAAAGAAGTGTACAACACTCGCTTTACAGTGTGTGTGTCCACATTCTACGTGTAACAAGCTAGGTAACCATAAACAGTAAACAAGCAACACACTTATATATCATTAGTTGACTTGCTTGTCCGAGGTGTGTAGCTGAGCCAAAGAGAGTTGGTACTGATCCAGACTTTAGTTTCAGACGTTCAGCAAGCCCAGCTCTGTATTGACCCAAGTTGAGGGAACAGTCGTCGGTGAAATGTTTGCCGCAGACATGCAAAACTTTGGGAAGTTGTGTCGGCGCATTTCCAGAGAAAATGAAATTAATCCACTGGTTCTTCTGGGGCTTGGATGAAGGCTTCGGTGTTCATTTGTACATCCAGTTATTGAGCAATTATTCGCTCGCTCAAAAGCCATGATATCTCTCGTGGACAAACTAAAATCGCGCGCGCGCGTTCCTACTTCCTAGCTCATTTTCTCATGGTCGGGAAATATTCTCTGGGCGGGCAAAGCAGAGAAAGGGGAGGTAACATTTCTCCTTATGAAGTCATAAGGAGGAGATTCAAGATCAGCCTGATTGAGCCTCCATTTTCTCAAAGGCAGAGAAAGATAGCAAAAGCTCGATTTACACCGATTCAAATTTCTAGAAACTTGGGGACCATATACAGGCTAGGGGACCTCATATTAATGTTAAAAAACCTCAGAAAGTGAAAATTTCATGTCATGGGACCTTTAAGATGGTGTTAGACTAAATAAATGGTATTTTAAATATCATCTGCATATCTCCGTTGTGTTGACTAAACATTAGGCCTAATCCAAGTTTATAATTGCGTATCTTTAATTTGATGTTACGATTTCATCTACACATTAAGTATAATTTCAATTGGTTACATATTTCTCATTCTTTAGACAGTTGTTGGAGGAGCAAGATGGTGTTGGAGGTGTTTGATGTTTTGTCAGATGAACCAGTCAGTACCAGTCATGTCAGTCCTCAACAGTACACAAAAGTTAAGGGAGTCTCAATCCTCTAATAGTGCAGTAACAGCCGTCATACAATTGCTACACATAGTTGATCTCACCCAGCAAAAACATTTACAGTGAGCTCACAGTCACACACACGACATGGTCTGTCTCTGTATTGTTCTGCCAGTGTAGTTGAAGTAATACCATCTAATATGTATTGAATGTAAACTGCGGCTGAACCCTAGTATGCTGCTGTTCTTGAATTCATATTGCTTAGCTTCAACACTAGTCTATTTTTATTCCCTCCGGTCTCGACTTGGTCTCGGTCTTGGTCTCGACTTGGTCTTGATCTTGACTTGGTCTGTCTTGGTCTTGGTCTTGGTCTTGTCTTGGTCTCGATACCCTCTGGTCTTGGTAGTGTCTTGGTCTCGGTTTAGGTGGTCTTGACTACAAGTCTAGTCGACATTGTCGGCAACGTCGACAATAAAAAATTTGTCGACAAAATATCTTGTTGCCGAGTAGTCGTTTGATCTCACGTGACCTAATGTAAGGGCCTGCAATATCGCGATTTAACCGCTACGCCGCTGTAGCGCTAGAGTGTAATGCAGCCGTTACAAATGCTATTGCGGTAGAAGAAAACAGCGCGAATTATGACGGAGTGCAAACGAATCCGAACTAGCAGGGTGTGTGAAAGTTTCACAAAACTTCAAACCAAGAATGCTGTCGTGTGCAATAACTTACATGCAAGGCAGAACTTGCTTTTCACGGGAGCACAACATGCATGTTAAAACACTTAAAGAGGAAACAAGAGGAGCCGCTGAGAGGTGAATGTTCTCCAGCTGGAGCTAAATAACTAGCAGTAAATCTCTTTATTAGAGAATGCTATACAACTAATAATATTAACAATAATAATATATTTACAGTAATGTGATGATTTATTTTTGCATGGAATAAAGCTTGATCGAGCTCAGGAGTCAGGGCTGTTTGTATTATTGTAACACTATTAGGTATTACAGTCTTATCACTTGCCTGTATTTTGTTTCGTATTCATGAAGACAAAAGATGTTATGAAGAATATCATGTCAGTTACTTTTTCTTACTGTAAATTAAAAAGTGAATGAGAATGTCTCTGTCAGCTCAATTGTCGTGTCAATTTTTATTTTATTTTATTCTTATAATAATTGTTTGCAGATTAAGTTTGTCTGTAATGCAGCTGATTCATTTTTGTTTATTTTTTTCTATTGAAAGAGAACAGAATATTTAGCCAATGCTTAGAGAGCATGTGTGTGTGATTTGAGTTGGACAGAAATCTGAAAACGTAAAGAGGATGACCTGTTTAGTTGCTCAAAGTTCATTAAAACAACCATTTCAAAAGCTGAAGTGATTTTCTTTTTTATATTATAGTTAGAATATGTATAACTCAGTGTTTTAACTAATTGAAAAAGCTGAACAATCGTTCCAAACGTACTGATTAGTCGGTGAAATAATCGACGATTAATCGTTCTAATAATCGTTAGATTAATCGATTATCAAAATAATCGTTTGTTGCAGCCCTAGATACAATTAATGCAAAATAAAAATTCACTTTAAAGAAAGGCTTTCTACAAAAACAAACTTAATGAAGTGCCTTTTACGAGTCCATCAAACAACTTAGGTGAGTAGGATCAGTCAACAAACACAGTAAGTCATGTCATCTTCTCCTCTTATTGTCACCTGCACCTCATGCAACAGGTTTAGCATATCCTTCTCTGTCAGCACAGGGTTTACATGTGATAAATGCAGGGAGATAGTAAAGCTGACGGGGAAGATTTCAGAACTAGAGACACGCATCCAAACTTTAATCGAGGATAGTAAGAGTGCAAGGGCTTTAGATACTGCTTTGGATGCGACTAGCTTAGTGAACTCTGTACACTGTTCGGTTCCGGCTGAAGTAGAGCCCGTGCAGCAGGGCAACTGGGTGAGGGTGAGGCGCTGTAGTCGCGGGACAAAACACCGCTCTTCCGTTCCGATAACAAAATTAAACAGGTTCTCCCCACTCAGTGAAACACCCACTGAGAATCCTGTGAATTGTGCCCTAGTTATTGGCGATTCTATTACACGGAACGTGAAAATAGAGCCACCAGCCACCATAGCCACATGTTTGCTGGGAGCCAGAGCGCCTGACATCAAAGCAAATTTAAAAGTGCTGGCTAATGCTAATCGTAAATTCTCTAAGTTTATTATTCACGTCGGCACAAATGATGTTTGACTCCGCCAGTTGGAGATCACCAAAATTAATATTAACCCTCTGATGGTCTTCGTTTCTGTCCACACTCGTGGTCTTTGGGGTCTCCAGAGACCCCAGACAATAACATTTAATTTTGTAACAAGATAATAGTTTTTTTTTTTTTACAAATGTAATTTTACTCTGTTTGTTAATGTTTTTACTCAACATTTGTGCAGTTTTTGGAGGATTTATGATATCTTTTAAATTTCTATAAATAAATAAATAAATAAACATTTATTTAAATAGGCTTTTTACAAAAAAACAGCATTTGATGTAAAATTCACTTTATAAAAGACCCAGATTTCTAACTTTCATTCATGGGGATAACATGGATAATTTTAAATGGTTTAATGTAACATTTATACCCATTTTTTGGAAAATGCAGTTTTAAAAAAATAAAATAATAATCACTTTAACCACTAGATGGCTATAGAGCTCCACTATATGCTATTTGCTATTTGACTACCTGAAAGATATCTTTTCACAAGTTGGATTCAGTTGGATTGATATCTAAATATTATAAAATCACAATTATAACAAAAATTTAATATTTTTTGTCAAAGTTTAGTATTTTTTGTACTGAAAAAAACCCAGTTTTTCAATAATGTTACATTATGATTAGAATCAAACCTGAACAAAATGTTACAAACAGAAATGTTGGAGTCTTAAGATTTTATCATTTATTTCAATCATCTATTTTTAATATAATTCTACAATTTTAATCAACATTTCAGTTACTAACTGTAACAGAACAAAAATGAACAGAAATGAACAGTTATATTACATATGAACACATGAACTGAACAGCAATAACAAGTGAGCAAATAAAGCAGTAAAAAGATTAAAATTTAGTAAAAAAAAAATCAGTAAATGGGGAAAAAATCAAACAACGAGGAACAATAATTGGTGGTTTCATCTCATACAGTCTCGTTTACAGTGCACTGCAGGTGTTTATGCGTCAATGCATTGCAGGCGGTAGTGTAAGGCAGTATAGCCTACAAGTGTGTGTGTGTGTGTGTGAGTGTGCACATTTTCAATGTGTCAGTGTCACCAATTTATTTTTGTGGTGGTACTGCATTTTGGATGATTTTATTTTACAAATGATAAGAGAACAGTTTTTATAGTCTCAAAAATGTATTCCTCTATATGTGTGTGTGTGTGTGTGTGTGTGTGTGTCTGTACGCGTGTTGTGAGCAATATAATTTAGCATTGTGGATGTTTTTTGCATTGGTGGAAGTGTGCCACTTTATTTGTGCCATTTCTGTCGATGTGTTCTGCGTTGTTTCTGATTTTGATGATGAATTTTGTCTATTTTGATTGCGGGGTCTCCAGAGACCCCGAAGACCACGAGTGTCACAAATTTTGTCACGCCAACATAAAAACAGGTATCATTCCAATTTTTTTTTTTTTTTTGTAGATCTAGAAAGTGTTGAGAGCCGTAGAAGGTTTCATACCATTTGGACAAAGGGAATTTTTTTTTTAATTTGAGCAAAAGTCATTTGCGGGTCAAAAAGACCCCGAAGACCATCAGAGGGTTAAAGAGGTGTGTGAACTTGCAAGTACGATGTCAGGCACTGTAATTTGCTCTGGCCCCCTTCCTGTTCGCCGGAGTGATGAGATAGTCAGTAGATTGTGTTCACTCAATGGCTGGCTGTCGAGGTGGTGTCCGCAAAATAATATAGAATTCATAGACAATTGGAAAAGTTTTTGGGGCAGACCTGACCTGTTGAAAAGAGATGGTATCCACCCCTCCTGGGATGGTGCTGCTCTTCTCTCTAGTAATATGGCACATAGTCTTAGAGCTCAAACATGACAATCTGGGGCTCAGGTCAGGAAGCAGACAGACTGGCTAAACCAGATAAGGTCAGATAAATCCCATCACATAGAGACTCTTTCACCTAGATATCATCATATAGAGACTGTGTCTGTTCCCCGAATTTGGAAATCCAAAAAACGTCCAAACCTATCTAAGGTTAAAAATTGAATTGATGTTCAACAAATAAAAAACAGCTATAATACAGATGAGCAAATGATAAAGCTCAGGTTGCTGAATATTCGATCCCTTACTTCAAAAGCACTTATTGTTAATGATATTATTACAGATTATAACCTAGATGTGCTGTGTTTGACAGAAACCTGGCTGAAATCAAACGATTACATTACTGTAAATGAGTCCACCCCACAAGATTACTGTTATAAACATGAACCTCGTCTGAAAGGCAAAGGGGGAGGTGTTGCTGTAATTTATAGTAATATTTTCAAAATCACTAAGAAATCTAGTGTTAAATATATCTTTTGAAGTGTTGGTGCTTAATGTAAAAATACATAGTGTAAATGACAAATCACGTTTGAGATTTGTGCTGGCTACTGTATACAGGCCACCAGGGCACCATACAGACTTTATCAAAGAATTTGCTGACTTTCTATCAGAGTTAGTATTGGCTGCAGATAAAGTACTAATTGTTGGTGATTTTAATATACATATAGATAATGAAAAACATGCATTGGGATTGGCATTTAAAGACATTGTAAACTCTACTGGAGTTAGACAACACGTGTCAGGACCTACTCATCGTCGTAATCATACTCTAGATCTAATATTATCACACAGAATAAATGTTGATGCCGTTGAAATTCTGCAGCAGAGCAACGACACCTCAGATCATTATCTAGTCTCGTGTAAATTACATTTAGCCAAGGCTGCAAAGCCGACTCCGTGTTATAAATATGTTAGACCTATCATTTCGGCCACTAAAGATTGCTTTATCAATAATCTTACTAATCAGTTTCATCATCTCAGCATCCTGATTGCATACAGAGAGGCCTTAAAAGCTGCTAGATCTGCTTATTTTTCAACCCTATTAGAAGAAAATAAACAAAACCCTTGGTATTTATTTGAAAGTGGCTAAACTAACGAAAAATAAAGCTTCAAGCCCAGAAGTTTCCAAGCAGCACAGCAGTAATGACTTTATGAACTTCTTCACTTATAAGATTGATAATATCAGGGACAAAATTATAACTATGCAATCGTCTACTACAGTATCGCATCAGGCAGTGCATTGTAGTCTCCCTGAGGAAAAATTCGATTCATTCATTGCTATAGAAGAGGAAGAATTCTCTAAACTCACTAAATCATCTAAACCGACAACATGTATGTTAGACCCTATACCGACTAAGCTACTGAAAGAGATGCTTCCAGAGGTCATAGATCCTCTTCTTAATATCATTAATTCATCTTTGTCATTAGGATACGTACCAAAAACCTTTAAGCTGGCTATGATTAAACCGCTTGTTAAACCACAACTTGATCCTACAGAATCATTCAATTACAGGCCGATCTCGAATCTACCTTTTCTGTCAAAGATACTAGAAAAGGCAGTATCTTCACAACTGTGTTCCTTTTTAGAAAGAAATTATATCTGTGAGGATTTCCAGTCAGGATTTAGACCGTACCATAGTACTGAGACTGCTCTCGTTAGAGTCACAAATGATCTGCTCTTATCATCCGATCGTGGTTGTCTCTCTCTATTGGTGTTACTCGATCTTAGTGCTGCATTTGACACTATTGACCACAACATTTTTTTAAATAGACTCGAAAATGATGTTGGCATTAGTGGAATTGCATTAGCATGGTTTAAATCATACTTATCAGACCGTTATCAGTTTGTAGCAGTAAATGAAGAGATATCTTATCGATCACAAGTTCAGTATGGTGTACCACAAGGCTCAGTACTAGGACCGCTGCTGTTCCCTCTGTACATGCTACCCTTAGGAGATATCATTTGGAAGCATGGCATTAGTTGTCACTGTTATGCTGATGATACTCAGCTCTATATTTCTTCACACCCTGACGAAACTTACCAATTCACAAAATTAACGGAATGTATAGCTGATATATAAAAAATTGGATGACTAGTAATTTCCTACTACTAGATTCTGAAAAAACAGAGATTCTAATTATTGGACAAAAAACTTCCTCACGTAATAATCTAGAATACTGTCTAACACTTGATGGCTGCTCTGTTAAATCTTCATCGTCGGTTAGGAACCTGGGTGTGCTCTTTGATACCAATCTTTCATTTGAAAGTCACGTGTCTAGTATCTTTAAAACCGCATTTTTCCATCTTAAAAATATATCTAAATTACGTCATATGCTCTCATTGACAAATGCGGAACAATTAGTTAATGCGTTCATGACCTCAAGGCTAGATTATGGTAATGCTATTATGGGTGGTTGCCCTGCACGCTTAATAAACAAACTACAGCTGGTCCAAAACGCAGCACCTCGAGATCTTACCAGAACCAGGAAGTATGACCATATTAGCCCGGTTCTGTCAACACTGCACTGGCTGCCTATTAAACATCAAATACATTTTTAAACATTGCTGATTACTTACAAAGCACTAAATGGTTTAGCCCCGCAGTACTTGAGCGAGCTCTTAACGCATTATAGTCCTTCATGTCTATTGCGATCTCAAAATTCCGGCCAGCTGATAATACCTAGAATATCAAAATCGACTGCTGGCGGTAGATCCTTCTCCTATTTATCACCAAAACTTTGGAACAGTCTTCCTACCATTGTCCGGGAAGCAGACACACTCTGTCAGTTCAAAGCTAGATTAATGACACATCTCTTTGACCTAGCATACACATAACACATTATAGACTTCTATTCAATGTTAGGCTGCATAGATCAGGTCAGCAAGAACCAGGAACACTTCCGATAAATTCTGATGTACTCGTTACATCATAAGAAGAATATTGTGATCCCCAGATCCCCTTTTATTTCTACACTTTATTTCCCCATTTTTGGACATTTTTTGTTTATTTAATTTAATAAATACCTCACAACTATGTTCCTTTTTAGAAAGAAATGATATCTGCGAGGATTTTCAGTCAGGATTTAGACCGTACCATAGTACTGAGACTGCTCTCATTAGAGTCACAAATGATCTGCTCTTATCATCCGATCGTGGTTGTATCTCTCTATTGGTGTTACTCGATCTTAGTGCTGCATTTGACACTATTGACCACAACATTTTTTTAAATAGACTCGAAAATGATGTTGGCATTAGTGGAATTGCATTAGCATGGTTTAAATCATACTTATCTGACCGTTATCAGTTTGTAGCAGTAAATGAAGAGATGTCTTATCGATCACAAGTTCAGTATGGTGTACCACAAGGCTCAGTACTAGGACCGCTGCTGTTCACTCTGTACATGCTACCCTTAGGAGATATCATTTGGAAGCATGGCATTAGTTGTCACTGTTATGCTGACGATACTCAGCTCTATATTTCTTCAAGCCCTGACGAAACTTACCAATTCACTAAATTAACGGAATGTATAGTTGATATAAAAAATTGGATGACTAGTAATTTCCTACTACTAGATTCAGAAAAAACTGAGATTCTAATTATTGGACAAAAAAGTCCAATAATAAATATAATACAATAAATATAATCCAACAATAAATATAATCTGTAATGATATTATTACAGATTATAACCTAGATGTGCTGTGTTTGACAGAAACCTGGCTAAAATCAAACGATTACATTACTGTAAATGAGTCCACCCCACAAGATTACTGTTATAAACATGAACCTCGTCTGAAAGGCAAAGGGGGAGGTGTTGCTGTAATTTATAGTAATATTTTCAAAATCACTAAGAAATCTAGTGTTAAATATACTTCTTTTGAAGTGTTGGTGCTTAATGTAAAAATACATAGTGTAAATGACAAATCACGTTTGAGATTTGTGCTGGCTACTGTATACAGGCCACCAGGGCACCATACAGACTTTATCAAAGAATTTGCTGACTTTCTATCAGAGTTAGTATTGGCTGCAGATAAAGTACTAATTGTTGAAAAGAGAGTTCGATTGCATACAGAGAAGCCTTAAAAGCTGCTAGATCTGCTTATTTTTAAACCCTATTAGAAGAAAATAAACAAAACCCTTGGTATTTATTTGAAACAGTGGCTAAACTAAAGAAAAATAAAGCTTCAAGCCCAGAAGTTTCCAAGCAGCACAGCAGTAATGACTTCACTTATAAGATTGATAATATCAGGGACTAAATTATAACTATGCAACCGTCTACTACAGTATCGCATCAGGCAGTGCATTGTAGTCTCCCTGAGGAAAAATTCGATTCATTCATTGCTATAGAAGAGGAAGAATTCGCTAAACTCATTAAATCATCTAAACCGACAACATGTATGTAAGACCCTATACCGACTAAGCTACTGAAAGAGATGCTTCCAGAGGTCATAGATCCTCTTCTTACTATCATTAATTCATCTTTGTCATTAGGATACGTACCAAAAACCTTTAAGCTGGCTATGATTAAACCGCTTGTTAAAAAAACGCAACTTGATCCTACAGAATTATTCAATTACAGGCCGATCTCGAATCTGCCTTTTCTGTCAAAGATACTAGAAAAGGCATTATCCTCACAACTATGCTCCTTTTTAGAAAGAAATGATATCTGCGAGGATTTTCAGTCAGGATTTAGACCGTACCATAGCACTGAGACTGCTCTCGTTAGAGTCACAAATGATCTGCTCTTATCATCCGATCGTGCTTGTATCTCTCTATTGGTGTTACTCGATCTTAGTGCTGCATTTGACACTATTGACCACAAATTTTTTTTAAATAGACTCGAAAATGATGTTGGCATTAGTGGAATTGCATTAGCATGGTTTAAATCATACTTATCTGACCGTTATCAGTTTGTAGCAGTAAATGAAGAGATATCTTATCGATCACAAGTTCAGTATGGTGTACCACAAGGCTCAGTACTAGGACCGCTGCTGTTCACTCTGCACATGCTACCCTTAGGAGATATCATTTGGAAGCATGGCATTAGTTGTCACTGTTATGCCGATGATACTCAGCTCCATATTTCTTCACACCCTGACGAAACTTACCAATTCACAAAATTAACGGAATGCATAGCTGATATATAAAAACTGGATGACTAGTCATTTCCTACTACTAGATTCAGAAAAAACTGAGATTCTAATTATTGGACAAAAAACTTCCTCAAGAAATAATCTAGAATACTGTCTAACACTTGATGGCTGCTCTGTCAAGTCTTCGTCGTCGGTTAGGAACCTGGGTGTGCTCTTTTATACCAATCTTTCATTTGAAAGTCACGTGTCTAGTATCTTTAAAACCGCATTTTTCCATCTTAAAAATATATCTAAATTACGTCATATGCTCTCATTGACAAATACGGAACAATTAGTTAATGCGTTCATGACCTCAAGGCTAGATTATTGTAATGCTATTATGGGTGGTTGCCCTGCACGCTTAATAAACAAACTACAGCTGGTCCAAAACGCAGCAGCTCGAGTTCTTACCAGAACCAGGAAGTATGACCACATTAGCCCGGTTCTGTCAACACTGCACTGGCTGCCTATTAAACATCATATAAATTTTAAAATATTGCTGATTACTTACAAAGCACTAAATGGTTTAGCCCCGCAGTACTTGAGCGAGCTCTTAACGCATTATAGTCCTTCATGTCTATTGCGATCTCAAAATTCCGGCCAGTTGATAATACCTAGAATATCAAAATCGACTGCTGGCGGTAGATCCTTCTCCTATTTAGCACCAAAACTCTGGAACAGTCTTCCTACCATTGTCCGGGAAGCAGACACACTCTGTCAGTTCAAAGCTAGATTAAAGACACATCTCTTTGACCTAGCATACACATAACACATTATAGACTTCTATTCAGTGTTAGGCTGCATAGATCAGGTCAGCCAGAACCAGGAACACTTCCCATAAATCCTGATGTACTCGTTACATCATAAGAAGAATATTGTGATCCCCAGATCCCCTTTTATTTCTACACTTTATTTCCCCATTTTTGGACATTTTTTGTTTATTTAATTTAATAAATACCTCACAACTATGTTCCTTTTTAGAAAGAAATGATATCTGTGAGGATTTTCAGTCAGGATTTAGACCGTACCATAGTACTGAGACTGCTCTCGTTAGAGTCACAAATGATCTGCTCTTATCATCCGATCGTGGTTGTATCTCTCTATTGGTGTTACTCGATCTTAGTGCTGCATTTGACACTATTGACCACAACATTTTTTTAAATAGACTCGAAAATGATGTTGGCATTAGTGGAATTGCATTAGCATGGTTTAAATCATACTTATCTGACCGTTATCAGTTTGTAGCAGTAAATGAAGAGATATCTTATCAAATCACAAGTTCAGTATGGTGTACCACAAGGCTCAGTACTAGGACCGCTGCTGTTCACTCTGTACATGCTACCCTTAGGAGATATCATTTGGAAGCATGGCATTAGTTGTCACTGTTATGCTGACGATACTCAGCTCTATATTTCTTCAAGCCCTGACGAAACTTACCAATTCACAAAATTAACGGAATGTATAGCTGATATATAAAAACTGGATGACTAGTAATTTCCTACTACTAAATTCAGAAAAAACAGAGATTCTAATTATTGGACAAAAAACTTCCTCACGTAATAATCTAGAATACTGTCTAACACTTGATGGCTGCTCTGTCAAGTCTTCGTCGTCGGTTAGGAACCTGGGTGTGCTCTTTGATACCAATCTTTCATTTGAAAGTCACGTGTCTAGTATCTTTAAAACCGCATTTTTCCATCTTAAAAATATATCTAAATTACGCCATATGCTCTCATTGACAAATGCGGAACAAGTAGTTCATGCGTTCATGACCTCAAGGCTAGATTATTGTAATGCTATTATGGGTGGTTGCCCTGCACGCTTAATAAACAAACTACAGCTGGTCCAAAACACAGCAGCTCGAGTTCTTACCAGAACCAGGAAGTATGACCATATTAGCCCGGTTCTGTCAACACTGCACTGGCTGCCTATTAAACATCATATAAATTTTAAAATATTGCTGATTACTTACAAAGCACTAAATGGTTTAGCCCTGCAGTACTTGAGCGAGCTCTTAACGCATTATAGTCCTTCATGTCTATTGCGATCTCAAAATTCCGGCCAGTTGATAATACCTAGAATATCAAAATCGACTGCTGGCGGGAGATCCTTTTCCTATTTAGCACCAAAACTTTGGAACAGTCTTCCTACCATTGTCCGGGAAGCAGACACACTCTGTCAGTTCAAAGCTAGATTAAAGACACATCTCTTTGACCTAGCATACACATAACACATTATAGACTTCTATAATTCAATGTTAGACTGCATAGATCAGGACAGCCAGAACCAGGAACACTTCCCATAAATCCTGATGTACTCGTTACATCATAAGAAGAATACTGTGATCCCCAGATCCCCTTTTATTTCTACATTTTATTTCCCCATTTTTGGACATTTTTTATTTATTTAATTTAATAAATACCTCACAACTATGTTCCTTTTTAGAAAGAAATGATATCTGTGAGGATTTTCAGTCAGGATTTAGACCGTACCATAGCACTGAGACTGCTCTCGTTAGAGTCACAGATGATCTGCTCTTATCATCTGATCGTGGTTGTATCTCTCTATTAGTGTTACTCGATCTTAGTGCTGCATTTAACACTATTGACCACAAATTTTTTTTAAATAGACTCGAAAATGATGTTGGCATTAGTCGAATTGCATTAGCATGGTTTAAATCATACTTATCTGACCGTTATCAGTTTGTAGCAGTAAATGAAGAGATGTCTTATCGATCACAAGTTCAGTATGGTGTACCACAAGGCTCAGTACTAGGACCGCTGCTGTTCACTCTGTACATGCTACCATTAGGAGATATCATTTGGAAGCATGGCATTAGTTGTCACTGTTATGCTGATGATACTCAGCTCTATATTTCTTCAAGCCCTGACGAAACTTACCAATTCACTAAATTAACGGAATGTATAGTTGATATAAAAAATTGGATGACTAGTAATTTCCTACTACTTAATTCAGAAAAAACTGAGATTCTAATTATTGGACAAAAAAGTCCAATAATAAATATAATACAATAAATATAATCCAACAATAAATATAATCTGTAATGATATTATTACAGATTATAACCTAGATGTGCTGTGTTTGACAGAAACCTGGCTAAAATCAAACGATTACATTACTGTAAATGAGTCCACCCCACAAGATTACTGTTATAAACATGAACCTCGTCTGAAAGGCAAAGGGGGAGGTGTTGCTGTAATTTATAGTAATATTTTCAAAATCACTAAGAAATCTAGTGTTAAATATACTTCTTTTGAAGTGTTGGTGCTTAATGTAAAAATACATAGTGTAAATGACAAATCACGTTTGAGATTTGTGCTGACTACTGTATACAGGCCACCAGGGCACCATACAGACTTTATCAAAGAATTTGCTGACTTTCTATCAGAGTTAGTATTGGCTGCAGATAAAGTACTAATTGTTGAAAAGAGAGTTCGATTGCATACAGAGAGGCCTTAAAAGCTGCTAGATCTGCTTATTTTTAAACCCTATTAGAAGAAAATAAACAAAACCCTTGGTATTTATTTGAAACAGTGGCTAAACTAACGAAAAAGAAAGCTTCAAGCCCAGAAGTTTCCAAGCAGCACAGCAGTAATGACTTCACTTATAAGATTGATAATATCAGGGACTAAATTATAACTATGCAACCGTCTACTACAGTATCGCATCAGGCAGTGCATTGTAGTCTCCCTGAGGAAAAATTCGATTAGTTCATTGCTATAGAAGAGGAAGAATTCGCTAAACTCATTAAATCATCTAAACCGACAACATGTATGTTAGACCCTATACCGACTAAGCTACTGAAAGAGATGCTCCCAGAGGTCATAGATCCTCTTCTTACTGTCATTAATTCATCTTTGTCATTAGGATACGTACCAAAAACCTTTAAGCTGGCTATGATTAAACCGCTTGTTAAAAAAACGCAACTTGATCCTACAGAATTATTCAATTACAGGCCGATCTTGAATCTGCCTTTTCTGTCAAAGATATTAGAAAAGGCTGTATCTTCACAACTATGCTCCTTTTTAGAAAGAAATGATATCTGCGAGGATTTTCAGTCAGGATTTAGACCGTACCATAGTACTGAGACTGCTCTCGTTAGAGTCACAAATGATCTGCTCTTATCATACGATCGTGGTTGTCTCTCTCTATTGGTGTTACTCGATCTTAGTGCTGCATTTGACACTATTGACCACAACATTTTTTTAAATAGACTCGAAAATGATGTTGGCATTAGTGGAATTGCACTAGCATGGTTTAAATCATACTTATCTGACCGTTATCAGTTTGTAGCAGTAAATGAAGAGATGTCTTATCGATCACAAGTTCAGTATGGTGTACCACAAGGCTCAGTACTAGGACCGCTGCTGTTCACTCTGTACATGCTACCCTTAGGAGATATCATTAGGAAGCATGGCATTAGTTGTCACTGTTATGCTGATGATAATCAGCTCTATATTTCTTCAAGCCCTGACGAAACTTACCAATTCACAAAATTAACGGAATGCATAGCTGATATAAAAAATTGGATGACTAGTAATTTCCTACTACTAGATTCTGAAAAAACTGTAATAATCTAGAATACTGTCTAACACTTGATGGCTGCTCTGTCAAGTCTTCGTCGTCGGTTAGGAACCTGGGTGTGCTCTTTGATACCAATCTTTCATTTGAAAGTCACGTGTCTAGTATCTTTAAAACCGCATTTTTCCATCTTAAAAATATATCTAAACTACGCCATATGCTCTCATTGACAAATGCGGAACAATTAGTTCATGCGTTCATGACCTCAAGGCTAGATTATTGTAATGCTATTATGGGTGGTTGCCCTGCACGCTTAATAAACAAACTACAGCTGGTCCAAAACGCAGCAGCTCGAGATCTTACCAGAACCAGGAAGTATGACCACATTAGCCCGGTTCTGTCAACACTGCACTGGCTGCCTATTAAACATCATATAAATTTTAAAATATTGCTGATTACTTACAAAGCACTAAATGGTTTAGCTCCGCAGTACTTGAGCGAGCTCTTAACGCATTATAGTCCTTCACGTCTATTGCGATCTCAAAATTCCGGCCAGTTGATAATACCTAGAATATCAAAATCGACTGCTGGCGGTAGATCCTTCTCCTATTTAGCACCAAAACTTTGGAACAGTCTTCCTACCATTGTCCGGGAAGCAGACACACTCTGTCAGTTCAAAGCTAGATTAAAAACACATCTCTTTGACCTAGCATACACATAACACATTATAGACTTCTATTCAATGTTAGGCTGCATAGATCAGGTCAGCCAGAACCAGGAACACTTCCCATAAATCCTGATGTACTCGTTACATCATAAGAAGAATACTGTGATCCCCAGATCCCCTTTTATTTCTACACTTTATTTCCCCATTTTTGGACATTTTTTGTTTATTTTATTTAATAAATACCTCACAACTATGTTCCTTTTTAGAAAGAAATGATATCTGTGAGGATTTTCAGTCAGGATTTAGACCGTACCATAGTACTGAGACTGCTCTCGTTAGAGTCACAGATGATCTGCTCTTATCATCCGATCGTGGTTGTCTCTCTCTATTGGTGTTACTCGATCTTAGTGCTGCATTTGACACTATTGACCACAACATTTTTTTAAATAGACTCGAAAATGATGTTGGCATTAGTGGAATTGCACTAGCATGGTTTAAATCATACTTATCTGACCGTTATCAGTTTGTAGCAGTAAATGAAGAGATGTCTTATCGATCACAAGTTCAGTATGGTGTACCACAAGGCTCAGTACTAGGACCGCTGCTGTTCACTCTGCACATGCTACCCTTAGGAGATATCATTAGGAAGCATGGAATTAGTTGTCACTGTTATGCTGATGATACTCAGCTCTATATTTCTTCACAACCTGACGAAACTTACCAATTCACAAAATTAACGGAATGCATAGTTGATATAAAAAATTGGATGACTAGTAATTTCCTACTACTAGATTATGAAAAAACAGAGATTCTAATTATTGGACAAAAAACGTCCTCACGTAATAATCTAGAATACTGTCTAACACTTGATCGCTGCTCTGTTAAGTCTTCGTCGTCGGTTAGGAACCTGGGTGTGCTCTTTGATACCAATCTTTCATTTGAAAGTCACGTGAATTGGTAGTTTTCCTCCGAGGCTTGACACCACTCCCACTGTGTCTGTCGTTTGCTCCTCCCGCCACAATATATATATATATATATATATAATTACATTATCTGTTCAATCAATAGTGCAAATCTGTTCTGTCCTGTCCTGAGACCTTCAGCGAACCACCAAGGACGATTTAAAAATGATATTTTTACATATATTAATTAATGCTGTTATGAAAATCAGCAGCAGCATTTCAGTTTTTACTCACACGTGTGGGGTAACGCCCTGTCAGTGGAGGAACGGTAACCTCACAATTACACATATAACAAGTGAACTTACCCACTTATCCTCCTTCCTCAGCTCCAGTGGGCGTCTCTCAGGCAGAGAGCATCATGGAGCCGCTGGGGTGATGATCCTCCTAACACACACCCTGTCCCTTAATTGTCCGCCCTTCGCCAGGTTCCCGACTGGAGTGGGTGTGGGTGAAGAGGAGGGGCGCTGCAGAGGAGAACTGGCGGTGTGTGATGAGGCACACCTGACGAGAATGAAGCCTCATCACCGCCGCTGTTAAATGTTGAGCGCGCCTCTCCTCGAGAGACCAGTCTCTCCCTGTGCATGCACACTGGTGTCCTCAAGGGTCCAGTACGGGAGTGGGAGGGATTCCCAGGCCGCCGGATCTGTGAGTGGCTGGAACCGCGGTCCGAACGGAGAACATGCGTGACGCCGCTGACGGGCTAGGACCTCCGTTGTCGGGGCCTATAGAAGAGAACTAGCCGCGATGCCGAATCCGCCGCCCCCTCGCCTGAATCTCAAATTCGTTGAGATTCTAATTATTGGACAAAAAACGTCCTCACGTAATAACTTAGAATACTGTCTAACACTTGATGGCTGCTCTGTCAAGTCTTCGTCGTCTGTCAGGACCTACTCATTCTCGTAATCATACTCTAGATCTAATATTATCACACGGAATAAATGTTGATGCCGTTGAAATTCTGCAGCAGAGCAACGACACCTCAGATCATTATCTAGTCTCGTGTAAATTACATTTAGCCAAGGCTGCAAAGCCGACTCCGTGTTACAAATATGTTAGACCTATCATTTCGGCCACTAAAGATTGCTTTATTAATAATCTTCCTGATCAGTTTCATCATCTCAGCATCCCGGATAGCTTATAAGAACTCGATATTGCAACAGAAACTTTTAACTCTCTCTTTTCCAGCACTTTAGACACAGTTGCTCCGTTGCGCTTAAAGAAGATTAAAGAAAATAGTCGAACGAGCACACTCGGGCCCTTAAGAGAGCAGCCAGAAAAATGGAGCGCAACTGGAAGAAAACAAAACTTTTCATGGAAAGAGAGTTCGATTGCATACAGAGAGGCCTTAAAAGCTGCTAGATCTGCTTATTTTTAAACCCTATTAGAAGAAAATAAACAAAACTCTTGGTATTTATTTGAAACAGTGGCTAAACTAACGAAAAATAAAGCTTCAAGCCCAGAAGTTTCCAAGCAGCACAGCAGTAATGACTTCACTTATAAGATTGATAATATCAGGGACTAAATTATAACTATGCAACCGTCTACTACAGTATCGCATCAGGCAGTGCATTGTAGTCTCCCTGAGGAAAAATTAAATTCATTCATTGCTATAGAAGAGGAAGAATTCGCTAACTCATTAAATCATCTAAACCGACAACATGTATGTAAGACCCTATACCGACTAAGCTACTGAAAGAGATGCTTCCAGAGGTCATAGATCCTCTTCTTACTATCATTAATTCATCTTTGTCATTAGGATACGTACCAAAAACCTTTAAGCTGGCTATGATTAAACCGCTTGTTAAAAAAACGCAACTTGATCCTACAGAATTATTCAATTACAGGCCGATCTTGAATCTGCCTTTTCTGTCAAAGATATTAGAAAAGGCTGTATCTTCACAACAATGTTCCTTTTTAGAAAGAAATGATATCTGTGAGGATTTTCAGTCAGGATTTAGACCGTACCATAGTACTGAGACTGCTCTCATTAGAGTCACAAATGATCTGCTCTTATCACCTGATCGTGGTTGTATCTCTCTATTGGTGTTACTCGATCTTAGTGCTGCATTTGACACTATTGACCACAACATTTTTTTAAATAGACTCGAAAATGATGTTGGCATTAGTGGAATTGCATTAGCATGGTTTAAATCATACTTATCTGACCGTTATCAGTTTGTAGCAGTAAATTAAGAGATGTCTTATCGATCACAAGTTCAGTATGGTGTACCACAAGGCTCAGTACTAGGGCCGCTGCTGTTCACTCTGCACATGCTACCCTTAGGAGATATCATTTGGAAGCATGGCATTAGTTGTCACTGTTATGCTGATGATACTCAGCTCTATATTTCTTCAAGCCCTGACGAAACTTACCAATTCACTAAATTAACGGAATGTATAGTTGATATAAAAAATTGGATGACTAGTAATTTCTTACTACTAGATTCAGAAAAAACTGAGATTCTAATTATTGGACAAAAAAGTCCAATAATAAATATAATACAATAAATATAATCCAACAATAAATATAATCTGTAATGATATTATTACAGATTATAACCTAGATGTGCTGTGTTTGACAGAAACCTGGCTAAAATCAAACGATTACATTACTGTAAATGAGTCCACCCCACAAGATTACTGTTATAAACATGAACCTCGTCTGAAAGGCAAAGGGGGAGGTGTTGCTTTAATTTATAGTAATATTTTCAAAATCACTAAGAAATCTAGTGTTAAATATACTTCTTTTGAAGTGTTGGTGCTTAATGTAAAAATACATAGTGTAAATGACAAATCACGTTTGAGATTTGTGCTGGCTACTTTATACAGGCCACCAGGGCACCATATAGACTTTATCAAAGAATTTGCTGACTTTCTATCAGAGTTAGTATTGGCTGCAGATAAAGTACTAATTGTTGAAAAGAGAGTTCGATTGCATACAGAGAGGCCTTAAAAGCTGCTAGATCTGCTTATTTTTAAACCTTATTAGAAGAAAATAAACAAAACTCTTGGTATTTATTTGAAACAGTGGCTAAACTAACGAAAAAGAAAGCTTCAAGCCCAGAAGTTTCCAAGCAGCACAGCAGTAATGACTTCACTTATAAGATTGATAATATCAGGGACTAAATTATAACTATGCAACCGTCTACTACAGTATCGCATCAGGCAGTGCATTGTAATCTCCCTGAGGAAAAATTCGATTCATTCATTGCTATAGAAGAGGAAGAATTCGCTAACTCATTAAATCATCTAAACCGACAACATGTAAGTAAGACCCTATACCGACTAAGCTACTGAAAGAGATGCTTCCAGAGGTCACAGATCCTCTTCTTACTATCATTAATTCATCTTTGTCATTAGGATACGTACCAAAAACCTTTAAGCTGGCTATGATAAAACACAACTTGATCCTACAGAATTATTCAATTACAGGCCGATCTCGAATCTGCCTTTTCTGTCAAAGATATTAGAAAAGGCTGTATCTTCACAACTATGCTCCTTTTTAGAAAGAAATGATATCTGCGAGGATTTTCAGTCAGGATTTAGACCGTACCATAGTACTGAGACTGCTCTCGTTAGAGTCACAAATGATCTGCTCTTATCATCCGATCGTGGTTGTATCTCTCTATTAGTGTTACTCGATCTTAGTGCTGCATTTGACACTATTGACCACAACATTTTTTTAAATAGACTCGAAAATGATGTTGGCATTAGTGGAATTGCATTAGCATGGTTTAAATCATACTTATCTGACCGTTATCAGTTTGTAGCAGTAAATGAAGAGATGTCTTATCGATCACAAGTTCAGTATGGTGTACCACAAGGCTCAGTACTAGGACCGCTGCTGTTCACTCTGTACATGCTACCATTAGGAGATATCATTAGGAAGCATGGCATTAGTTGTCACTGTTATGCTGATGATACTCAGCTCTATATTTCTTCAAGCCCTGACGAAACTTACCAATTCACTAAATTAACGGAATGTATAGCTGATATAAATAATTGGATGACTAGTAATTTCCTACTACTAAATTCTGAAAAAACAGTAATAATCTAGAATACTGTCTAACACTTGATGGCTGCTCTGTCAAGTCTTCGTCGTCGGTTAGGAATCTGGGTGTGCTCTTTGATACTAATCTTTCAGAAAGTCACGTGTAAATCTGTAAAACCGCATTTTTCCATCTTAAAAATATATCTAAATTATGCCATATGCTCTCATTGACAAATGCGGAACAATTAGTTCATGCGTTCATGACCTCAAGGCTAGATTATTGTAATGCTATTATGGGTGGTTGCCCTGCACGCTTAATAAACAAACTACAGCTGGTCCAAAACGCAGCAGCTCGAGATCTTACCAGAACCAGAAGTATGACCATATTAGCCCGGTTCTGTCAACACTGCACTGGCTGCCTATTAAACATCATATACATTTTAAAATATTGCTGATTACTTACAAAGCACTAAATGGTTTAGCCCCGCAGTACTTGAGCGAGCTCTTAACGCATTATAGTCCTTCATGTCTATTGCGATCTCAAAATTCCGGCCAGTTGATAATACCTAGAATATCAAAATCGACTGCTGGCGGGAGATCCTTCTCCTATTTAGCACCAAAACTTTGGAACAGTCTTCCTACCATTGTCCGGGAAGCAGACACACTCTGTCAGTTCAAAGCTAGATTAAAAACACATCTCTTTGACCTAGCATACACATAACACATTATAGACTTCTATTCAATGTTAGGCTGCATAGATCAGGTCAGCCAGAACCAGGAACACTTCCCATAAATCCTGATGTACTCGTTACATCATAAGAAGAATACTGTGATCCCCAGATCCCCTTTTATTTCTACACTTTATTTCCCCATTTTTGGACATTTTTTGTT
This sequence comes from Leuciscus idus, assembly GCA_021554675.1. Classification (NCBI taxonomy): domain Eukaryota; kingdom Metazoa; phylum Chordata; class Actinopteri; order Cypriniformes; family Leuciscidae; genus Leuciscus; species Leuciscus idus. The sequence goes on along the minus strand of CM038625.1, from coordinate 2,539,840 downwards.
TATTTTATTTAATAAATACCTCACAACTATGTTCCTTTTTAGAAAGAAATGATATCTGTGAGGATTTTCAGTCAGGATTTAGACCGTACCATAGTACTGAGACTGCTCTCGTTAGAGTCACAAATGATCTGCTCTTATCATCCGATCGTGGTTGTATCTCTCTATTGGTGTTACTCGATCTTAGTGCTGCATTTGACACTATTGACCACAACATTCTTTTAAATAGACTCGAAAATGATGTTGGCATTAGTGGAATTGCACTAGCATGGTTTAAATCATACTTATCTGACCGTTATCAGTTTGTAGCAGTAAATGAAGAGATGTCTTATCGATCACAAGTTCAGTATGGTGTACCACAAGGTTCAGTACTAGGACCGCTGCTGTTCACTCTGTACATGCTACCCTTAGGAGATATCATTAGGAAGCATGGAATTAGCTAAGACAAAAAACTTCCTCACGTAATAATCTAGAATACTGTCTAACACTTGATGGCTGCTCTGTTAAGTCTTCGTCGTCGGTTAGGAACCTGGGTGTGCTCTTTGATACCAATCTTTCATTTGAAAGTCACGTGAATTGGTAGTTTTCCTCCGAGGCTTGACACCACTCCGACTGTGTCTGTTGTTTGCTCCTCCCGCCACAATATATATATATATAATTACATTATCTGTTCAATCAATAGTGCAAATCTGTTCTGTCCTGTCCTGAGACCTTCAGCGAACCACCAAGGACGATTTAAAAATGATATTTTTACATATATTAATTAATGCTGTTATGAAAATCAGCAGCAGCATTTCAGTTTTTACTCACACGTGTGGGGTAACGCCCTGTCAATGGAGGAACGGTAACCTCACAATTACACATATAACAAGTGAACTTACCCACTTATCCTCCTTCCTCAGCTCCAGTGGGCGTCTCTCAGGCAGAGAGCATCATGGGGCCGCTGGGGTGATGATCCTCCTAACACACAAGACACAAGAGCATAATCAGGCATGAGGAAATCAAACACATTCACAGCATTTAAAGGCAATCTAAAACTGAATAACATCATATTTATGTTCAGTCCATAGAGCGCACATCTTCTGTCCTGAGACCCTCAGGGGAACCCAATGCAGAACACAAAGTGAGTTAATGTGCAGTAATCTCACTCTAAGGGGTCATGACATGAGAAACCAAATCTGTCTTGATCTTTTGGTATATAAGAGGGTCTTTGTCCCATTAAAACTTCCTGCAAGTTTCATAGCTTAAGACGTCCTCCCCATTATAAACCAAGCATTTATTTACTCAAGCTCTAATTACAGCTCGCTGGGGATCCATGGTGAGACGTGACGTCACGGTACGAAGTGACGCACCAGTCGTTTGCATATGACCGCCTCCAGCAGTCAAATCTCAGTAATATGATGCAAAAAAACGTTTGCTTAAAGATCAGGCCGTGCCGACTATCCTGGGCCCAACGACGACGCCGCTGCTGCAAACTGTAATTAATGTATTTCATCTTAAAACTACTTTTAGCCAATGACGTTAGCCAATCATAACAGTGGTGGGCGTCACCACTGAACTCTTAAAGGGGAAACACCCCCAAAACAGACGAGATGAGACACAGGGTGGGAAAAGGTCATAAATCACTCAAATTAAAAAAATATGTCCAAAAAACTATAGTAATACTATAATTGCACCTACGGGAACATAATAAAGCAAAAACAAAACCATGTCACGACCCCTTTAAGTAAGTTTTACAATTTGACAACTCTCACCCAAACAGAGTCAGTTCACAGATCACATTGAAATGCACTTTAAAATGATTGTTGGACGAATGTAGCCAGACTCAAGGCACTGGGATGACTCAACATTATTATTATTATTATTATTATTATCCCCCATGTTAAAGGTCCCGTTCTATGCCCCTTTTCACAAGATGTAAAATAAGTCTCTGATGTCCCCAGAGTGTGTATGTGAAGTTTGAGCTCAAAATACCCAACAGATCATTTTTTACAGCATGTTTAAATTGACATTTTTTGGGGCTCAGAAAAACGAGCTGTTTCAGTGTGTGCCCTTTAAATGCAAATGAGCTGCTGCTGGACGACCCAGGGGGCGGAGCTTCATGAGCTCGCGCTCAGTCTGTCAGGACAAATTCATCTCACGGAATGATGATAATATCAGAAACTCTCAGTAATGGCGTTCATTTCGAGTCGGACAATAATGCCTACAGAGTCAGAGTGCTGTATAGAGATGAAACAGGTATGGTTTAGTAGTTTAATTACGGTTATTATAACGTATTTGTCATCTGCTTGTATGTATCCATTATTTATTAACAGCCTACAAGTCTGCTGTTTCGGACCAGGTCCGAATGATGATCAAACATGTACTGATGAGTTTAATAAAGTTTATTGTACATCACACAAAAGATGAAGCGTCAGTTTTACTTCAGAAAATCACCGTAAGAGCTGAGTAAACACAGTAGCCTAAGTTATAAGAAGTGCGCAAGTAGCCAGTAGAGTTGAGGGAGCATTCCTGTGGGCGGAGGTTAGTCCAAAAACGGTTCTGGTGACATCATGAATGCAGGAAGTAGAGGGGTGTAGTCCAAACGAGTCGTTCGTTGTAGGCTTTGAAAGGCAACTTCTGTTAAATAAAATATCTCGCTTGGCATTGAACTTTGAGCGTTATAATTTTACAGATATTATTTATACTCTAACAACAACATTACACACTAACTAAACTTTGAAACATGGAATCGCATAGAACGGGACCTTTAATATAGATGCTGAAATGAATGTGTCCCGCTGAGTGTGAAGCAGGTCTTAGTGTGTTAATTTGTGTTGGTAACAAGTGAACTTACCCACTTATCCTCCTTCCTCAGCTCCAGTGGGCGTCTCTCAGGCAGAGAGCATCATGGGGCCGCTGGGGTGATGATCCTCCTAACACACAAGACACAAGAGCATAATCAGGCATGAGGAAATCAAACACATTCACAGCATTTAAAGCAACACTAAGGAACTTTTCCTCTTCGGTCCCCCTACAGGTCGGAAGTGGAATTGTCCATTACCACTGTCGTACATAATTTCGCCGCCCGCAGCCGACTGTCGCACACACACTCGCGGTTTATCCAGCACTGGCTTTGGAATGAACGATGTCCATAGACAAGGTAGAGTATGTTGCATGATTTCATGAAAGTATGATGTATTGCGACATCAGAACCGAGGAAAATCTAAATAATGACTATTGTAACGCTTGACGTAAAGCAAGTCAAATTTGTAGTTTTCTTATGTCTCATTCGAACTACAGAAACGCGACCCGGTTTGGCAAACTTACATAGTGTGGTTATAGCAGATAGAGGGCTGCAAAGCGGATCCAGAAGTGCCTTTCTCCCTGTTACGACTTGATGAACCACTGATACCATTTTGGAAACATTATTTTAAGGTGAAAAATTTTCCTTAGTGTTGCTTTAAATGCAATCTAAACCTGAATAACATCATATTTTTGTTCAATCTTTTATTATCCCCCCATGTTAATATAGATGCTGAAATGAATGTGTCCCGCTGAGTGTGAAGCAGGTCTTAGTGTGTTCATTTGTAAATTAACCATACTGTTCTAATAAGAAGTGAACAAAAATCTGTTTTATGCTTTTCGGTTTTATATTTCAGTGTGTGTTAACTTGTGTTGGTGACAAGTGAACTTACCCACTTATCCTCCTTCCTCAGCTCCAGTGGGCGTCCCTCAGGCAGAGAGCATCATGGGTGATCCACCAGGGTACAGGAGCATAATCAGGCATGAGGGAATCAAACACATTCACAACATTTATAGACAATCTAATACTTAATATATATATATATTGTGACGGATGTCTACCTCTCCCTTGTAATCAGCGTCACCCTGTCCCTTAATTGTCCGCCCTTCGCCAGGTTCCCGACTGGAGTGGGTGTGGGTGAAGAGGAGGGGCGCTGCAGAGGAGAACTGGCGGCGTGTGATGAGGCACACCTGACGAGAATGAAGCCTCATCACCGCCGCTGTTAAATGTTGAGCGCGCCTCTCCTCGAGAGACCAGTCTCTCCCCTGTGCATGCACACTGGTGTCCTCAAGGGTCCAGTACGGGAGTAGGAGGGATTCCCAGGCCGCCGGAGCTGTGAGTGGCTGGAACCGCGGTCCGAACGGAGAACATGCGTGACGCCGCTGACGGGCTAGGACCTCCGTTGTCGGGGCCTATAGAAGAGAACTAGCCGCGATGCCGAAGCCGCCGCCCCCTCGCCTGAATCTCAAATTCGTTGAGATTCTAATTATTGGACAAAAAACGTCCTCACGTAATAACCTAGAATACTGTCTAACACTTGATGGCTGCTCTGTCAAGTCTTCGTCGTCTGTCAGGACCTACTCATTCTCGTAATCATACTCTAGATCTAATATTATCACACGGAATAAATGTTGATGCCGTTGAAATTCTGCAGCAGAGCAACGACACCTCAGATCATTATCTAGTCTCGTGTAAATTACATTTAGCCAAGGCTGCAAAGCCGACTCCGTGTTACAAATATGTTAGACCTATCATTTCGGCCACTAAAGATTGCTTTATTAATAATCTTCCTGATCAGTTTCATCATCTCAGCATCCCGGATAGCTTATAAGAACTCGATATTGCAACAGAAACTTTTAACTCTCTCTTTTCCAGCACTTTAGACACAGTTGCTCCGTTGCGCTTAAAGAAGATTAAAGAAAATAGTCCAACGCCGTGGTACAACAAGCACACTCGGGCCCTTAAGAGAGCAGCCAGAAAAATGGAGCGCAACTGGAAGAAAACAAAACTTTTCATGGAAAGAGAGTTCGATTGCATACAGAGAGGCCTTAAAAGCTGCTAGATCTGCTTATTTTTAAACCCTATTAGAAGAAAATAAACAAAACCCTTGGTATTTATTTGAAACAGTGGCTAAACTAACGAAAAATAAAGCTTCAAGCCCAGAAGTTTCCAAGCAGCACAGCAGTAATGACTTCACTTATAAGATTGATAATATCAGGGACTAAATTATAACTATGCAACCGTCTACTACAGTATCGCATCAGGCAGTGCATTGTAGTCTCCCTGAGGAAAAATTCGATTCATTCATTGCTATAGAAGAGGAAGAATTCGCTAAACTCATTAAATCATCTAAACCGACAACATGTATGTAAGACCCTATACCGACTAAGCTACTGAAAGAGATGCTTCCAGAGGTCACAGATCCTCTTCTTACTATCATTAATTCATCTTTGTCATTAGGATACGTACCAAAAACCTTTAAGCTGGCTATGATTAAACCGCTTGTTAAAAAAACGCAACTTGATCCTACAGAATTATTCAATTACAGGCCGATCTTGAATCTGCCTTTTCTGTCAAAGATATTAGAAAAGGCAGAATCTTCACAACAATGTTCCTTTTTAGAAAGAAATGATATCTGCGAGGATTTTCAGTCAGGATTTAGACCGTACCATAGTACTGAGACTGCTCTCGTTAGAGTCACAAATGATCTGCTCTTATCATCCGATCGTGGTTGTATCTCTCTATTAGTGTTACTCGATCTTAGTGCTGCATTTGACACTATTGACCACAACATTTTTTTAAATAGACTCGAAAATGATGTTGGCATTAGTGGAATTGCATTAGCATGGTTTAAATCATACTTATCTGACCGTTATCAGTTTGTAGCAGTAAATGAAGAGATGTCTTATCGATCACAAGTTCAGTATGGTGTACCACAAGGCTCAGTACTAGGACCGCTGCTGTTCACTCTGTACATACTACCCTTAGGAGATATCATTTGGAAGCATGGCATTAGTTGTCACTGTTATGCTGACGATACTCAGCTCTATATTTCTTCAAGCCCTGACGAAACTTACCAATTCACAAAATTAACGGAATGTATAGCTGATATAAAAAATTGGATGACTAGTAATTTCCTACTACTTAATTCAGAAAAAACTGAGATTCTAATTATTGGACAAAAAAGTCCAATAATAAATATAATACAATAAATATAATCCAACAATAAATATAATCTGTAATGATATTATTACAGATTATAACCTAGATGTGCTGTGTTTGACAGAAACCTGGCTAAAACCAAACGATTACATTACTGTAAATGAGTCCACCCCACAAGATTACTGTTATAAACATGAACCTCGTCTGAAAGGCAAAGGGGGAGGTGTTGCTGTAATTTATAGTAATATTTTCAAAATCACTAAGAAATCTAGTGTTAAATATACTTCTTTTGAAGTGTTGGTGCTTAATGTAAAAATACATAGTGTAAATGACAAATCACGTTTGAGATTTGTGCTGGCTACTGTATACAGGCCACCAGGGCACCATACAGACTTTATCAAAGAATTTGCTGACTTTCTATCAGAGTTAGTATTGGCTGCAGATAAAGTACTAATTGTTGAAAAGAGAGTTCGATTGCATACAGAGAAGCCTTAAAAGCTGCTAGATCTGCTTATTTTTAAACCCTATTAGCAGAAAATAAACAAAACCCTTGGTATTTATTTGAAACAGTGGCTAAACTAACGAAAAATAAAGCTTCAAGCCCAGAAGTTTCCAAGCAGCACAGCAGTAATGACTTCACTTATAAGATTGATAATATCAGGGACTAAATTATAACTATGCAACCGTCTACTACAGTATCGCATCAGGCAGTGCATTGTAGTCTCCCTGAGGAAAAATTCGATTCATTCATTGCTATAGAAGAGGAAGAATTCGCTAACTCATTAAATCATCTAAACCGACAACATGTATGTAAGACCCTATACCGACTAAGCTACTGAAAGAGATGCTTCCAGAGGTCACAGATCCTCTTCTTACTATCATTAATTCATCTTTGTCATTAGGATACGTACCAAAAACCTTTAAGCTGGCTATGATTAAACCGCTTGTTAAAAAAACACAACTTGATCCTACAGAATTATTCAATTACAGGCCGATCTCGAATCTGCCTTTTCTGTCAAAGATATTAGAAAAGGCATTATCCTCACAACTATGCTCCTTTTTAGAAAGAAATGATATCTGTGAGGATTTTCAGTCAGGATTTAGACCGTACCATAGTACTGAGACTGCTCTCGTTAGAGTCACAAATGATCTGCTCTTATCATCCGATCGTGGTTGTATCTCTCTATTGGTGTTACTCGATCTTAGTGCTGCATTTGACACTATTGACCACAACATTTTTTTAAATAGACTCGAAAATGATTTTGGCATTAGTGGAATTGCATTAGCATGGTTTAAATCATACTTATCTGACCGTTATCAGATTGTAGCAGTAAATTAAGAGATATCTTATCGATCACAAGTTCAGTATGGCGTACCACAAGGCTCAGTACTAGGGCCGCTGCTGTTCACTCTGTACATGCTACCCTTAGGAGATATCATTTGGAAGCATGGCATTAGTTGTCACTGTTATGCTGACGATACTCAGCTCTATATTTCTTCAAGCCCTGACGAAACTTACCAATTCACAAAATTAACGGAATGCATAGCTGATATATAAAAACTGGATGACTAGTAATTTCCTACTACTAAATTCAGAAAAAACAGAGATTCTAATTATTGGACAAAAAACTTCCTCACGAAATAATCTAGAATACTGTCTAACACTTGATGGCTGCTCTGTCAAGTCTTCGTCGTCGGTTAGGAACCTGGGTGTACTCTTTGATACCAATCTTTCATTTGAAAGTCACGTGTCTAGTATCTTTAAAACCGCATTTTTCCATCTTAAAAATATATCTAAATTACGCCATATGCTCTCATTGACAAATGCGGAACAATTAGTTCATGCGTTCATGACCTCAAGGCTAGATTATTGTAATGCTATTATGGGTGGTTGCCCTGCACGCTTAATAAACAAACTACAGCTGGTCCAAAACGCAGCAGCTCGAGATCTTACCAGAACCAGGAAGTATGACCACATTAGCCCGGTTCTGTCAACACTGCACTGGCTGCCTATTAAACATCGTATACATTTTAAAATATTGCTGATTACTTACAAAGCACTAAATGGTTTAGCCCCGCAGTACTTGAGCGAGCTCTTAACGCATTATAGTCCTTCACGTCTATTGCGATCTCAAAATTCCGGCCAGTTGATAATACCTAGAATATCAAAATCGACTGCTGGCGGGAGATCCTTCTCCTATTTAGCACCAAAACTTTGGAACAGTCTTCCTACCATTGTCCGGGAAGCAGACACACTCTGTCAGTTCAAAGCTGGATTAAAAACACATCTCTTTGACCTAGCATACACATAACACATTATAGACTTCTACAATTCAATGTTAGACTGCATAGATCAGGACAGCCAGAACCAGGAACACTTCCCATAAATCCTGATGTACTCGTTACATCATAAGAAGAATACTGTGATCCCCAGATCCCCTTTTATTTCTACACTTTATTTCCCCATTTTTGGACATTTTTTGTTTATTTTATTTAATAAATACCTCACAACTATGTTCCTTTTTAGAAAGAAATGATATCTGTGAGGATTTTCAGTCAGGATTTAGACCGTTCCATAGTACTGAGACTGCTCTCATTAGAGTCACAGATGATCTGCTCTTATCATCCGATCGTGGTTGTATCTCTCTATTGGTGTTACTCGATCTTAGTGCTGCATTTGACACTATTGACCACAACATTTTTTTAAATAGACTCGAAAATGATGTTGGCATTAGTGGAATTGCACTAGCATGGTTTAAATCATACTTATCTGACCGTTATCAGTTTGTAGCAGTAAATGAAGAGATGTCTTATCGATCACAAGTTCAGTATGGTGTACCACAAGGCTCAGTACTAGGACCGCTGCTGTTCACTCTGTACATGCTACCCTTAGGAGATATCATTAGGAAGCATGGCATTAGCTAAGACAAAAAACGTCCTCACGTAATAATCTAGAATACTGTCTAACACTTGATGGCTGCTCTGTTAAGTCTTCGTCGTCGGTTAGGAACCTGGGTGTGCTCTTTGATACCAATCTTTCATTTGAAAGTCACGTGAATTGGTAGTTTTCCTCCGAGGCTTGACACCACTCCCACTGTGTCTGTCGTTTGCTCCTCACGCCACAATATATATATATATAATTACATTATCTGTTCAATCAATAGTGCAAATCTGTTCTGTCCTGAGACCTTCAGCGAACCACCAAGGACGATTTAAAAATGATATTTTTACATATATTAATTAATTCTGTTATGAAAATCAGCAGCAGCATTTCAGTTTTTACTCACACGTGTGGGGTAACGCCCTGTCAATGGAGGAACGGTAACCTCACATATAACAAGTGAACTTACCCACTTATCCTCCTTCCTCAGCTCCAGTGGGCGTCTCTCAGGCAGAGAGCATCATGGGGCCGCTGGGGTGATGATCCTCCTGACACACAAGACACAAGAGCATAATCAGGCATGAGGAAATCAAACACATTCACAGTATTTAAAGCAACACTAAGGAACTTTTCCTCTTCGGTCCCCCTACAGGTTGGAAGTGGAATTGTCCATTACCGCTGTCGTACATAATTTCGCCGCCCGCAGCCGACTGTCGCACACACACTCGCTGTTTATCCAGCACCGGCTTTGGAATGAACGATGTCCACAGACAAGGTAGAGGATGATGCATGATTTCATGAAAGTATGATGTATTGCGACATCAGAACCGAGGAAAAACTAAATAATGACTATTGTAACGCTTGACGTAAAGCAAGTCAAATTTGTAGTTTTCTTATGTCTCATTCGAACTACAGAAACGCGACCCGGTTTGGCAAACTTACATAGTGTGGTTATAGCAGATATAGGGCAGCAAAGCGGATCCAGAAGTGCCTTTCTCCCTGTTACGACTTGATGAACCACTGATACCATTTTGGAAACATTATTTTAAGGTGAAAAATTTTCCTTAGTGTTGCTTTAAATGCAATCTAAAACTGAATAACATCATATTTTTGTTCAATCTATTATTATCCCCCCATGTTAATATAGATGCTGAAATTAATGTGTCCCGCTGAGTGTGAAGCAGGTCTTAGTGTGTTCATTTGTGTTGGTAACAAGTGCAACTTACCCACTTATCCTCCTTCCTCAGCTCCAGTGGGCGTCTCTCAGGCAGAGAGCATCATGGGGCCGCTGGGGTGATGATCCTCCTGACACACAAGACACAAGAGCATAATCAGGCATGAGGAAATCAAACACATTCACAGCATTTAAAGACAATCTAAAACTGAATAACATCATATTTATGTTCAGTCCATAGAGCGCACATCTTCTGTCCTGAGACCCTCAGGGGAACCCAATGCAGAACACAGAGGGAGATTACTGCACATTAACTCACTTTAAGGGTACATGACATGAGAAACCAAATCTGCCTTGATCTTTTGGTATATAAGAGGGTCTTTGTCCCATTAAAACTTCCTGCAAGTTTCATAGCTTAAGACGTCCTCCCCATTATAAACCAAGCATTTATTTACTCAAGCTCTAATTACAGCTCGCTAGGGATCCATGGTGAGACGTGACGTCACGGTACGAAGTGACGCACCAGTCGTTTGCATATGACCGCCTCCAGCAGTCAAATCTCAGTATGATGCAAAAAAACGTTTGCTTAAAGATCAGGCCGTGCCGACTATCCTGGGCCCAACGACGCCGCTGCTGCAAACTGTAATTAATGTATTTCATCTTAAAACTACTTTTAGCCAATGACGTTAGTCAATCATAACAGTGGGCGTCACCACTGAACTCTTAAAGGGGAAACACCCCCAAAACAGACGAGATGAGACACAGGGTGGGAAAAGGTCATAAATCACTCAAATAAAAAAAATATGTCCAAAAAACTATAGTAATACTATAATTGCACCTACGGGAACATAATAAAGTATAAACAAAACCATGTCACGACCCCTTTAAGTAAGTTTTACAATTTGACAACTCTCACCCAAACAGAGTCAGTTCACAGATCACATTGAAATGCACTTTAAAATGATTGTTGGACGAATGTAGCCAGACTCAAGGCACTGGGATGACTCAACATTATTATTATTATTATTATTATTATTATCCCCCATGTTAATATAGATGCTGAAATGAATGTGTCCCGCTGAGTGTGAAGCAGGTCTTAGTGTGTTAATTTGTGTTGGTAACAAGTGAACTTACCCACTTATCCTCCTTCCTCAGCTCCAGTGGGCGTCTCTCAGGCAGAGAGCATCATGGGGCCGCTGGGGTGATGATCCTCCTAACACACAAGATACAAGAGCATTCATTACAATAGAAAAGAGAGAAATCTTATCCACAGCACTTCAACAAAATCTAAAACTGTATATTTCATGATGTTTTCCAGCCCATAGAGCGCACACTCTCTGTCCTGAGACCCTCGGGTGATTGAGACCGCCAAGATCACAGAGTGAGATGAGGAATAATGACAATCAATAAAAACAACACATAACTAACAGTGTCCTTTCCAGACACAGGCTGATCCGCATCACAGAGACCCGATCAAGCAGAATGGATCATTAGCCAATCAGGACACGGCACATTTACTCTTGTTCACTCTGTATCTGGATAACCGATTTGATTTCTAAAGTGTTGTCATTTTTTTGTCGGCCATATGAGTGTAAAATTAATTTGCAGGAATCTTACACTGGTTCCCACTAGGCTTCTGTACTGTACATGTCTGATTCATGTTGTGTTTGGGACAAAGCTTTTAATGAAGAGCATTTTGTTTTTGTAATTAGACTCTCTAAGTATATCAAGTTTTGGATTTAGATTTATCGGCCAATATATCGATATCGGCTTTCAGATCTAAAGAATTAATGGCTATCGGTTTCGGACATAATTCTCATATCGATGTACTTGTGGTTAGGGCTGATAACGATATGTCTCGCGATAGACACGTAATCAATATCAACTTATATTACTTGACTGACAGGACGGCTGTTTCAGTGGTTGCCTAGCAACATTAAACACGCAGCGCACCGCTCGTTCTGTGTGATCGGGCCTCACTGGACTCAAGAGAGCGCTGATGTACTGACTGGAGATTGTTGGTGATGTCAGTGTAATAATGAATAAATTAACCATACTGTTCTAATAAGAAGTGAACACAAATCTGTTTTGTGCTTTTCGGTTTTATATTTCAGTGTGTGTTAACTTGTGTTGGTGACAAGTGCAACTTACCCACTTATCCTCCTTCCTCAGCTCCAGTGGGCGTCTCTCAGGCAGAGAGCATCATGGGGCCGCTGGGGTGATGATCCTCCTGACACACAAGACACAAGAGCATAATCAGGCATGAGGAAATCAAACACATTCACAGCATGTAAAGCAACACTAAGGAACTTTTCCTCTTCGGTCCCCCTACAGGTCGGAAGTGGAATTGTCCATTACCACTGTCGTACATAATTTCGCCGCCCGCAGCCGACTGTCGCACACACACTCGCGGTTTATCCAGCACTGGCTTTGGAATGAACGATGTCCATAGACAAGGTAGAGTATGTTGCATGATTTCATGAAAGTATGATGTATTGCGACATCAGAACCGAGGAAAATCTAAATAATGACTATTGTAACGCTTGACGTAAAGCAAGTCAAATTTGTAGTTTTCTTATGTCTCATTCGAACTACAGAAACGCGACCCGGTTTGGCAAACTTACATAGTGTGGTTATAGCAGATATAGGGCAGCAAAGCGGATCCAGAAGTGCCTTTCTCCCTGTTACGACTTGATGAACCACTGATACCATTTTGGAAACATTATTTTAAGGTGAAAAATGTTCCTTAGTGTTGCTTTAAATGCAATCTAAAACTGAATAACATCATATTTTTGTTCAATCTTTTATTATCCCCCCATGTTAATATAGATGCTGAAATTAATGTGTCCCGCTGAGTGTGAAGCAGGTCTTAGTGTGTTCATTTGTGTTGGTAACAAGTGCAACTTACCCACTTATCCTCCTTCCTCAGCTCCAGTGGGCGTCTCTCAGGCAGAGAGCATCATGGGGCCGCTGGGGTGATGATCCTCCTAACACACAAGACACAAGAGCATAATCAGGCATGAGGAAATCAAACACATTCACAGCATTTAAAGACAATCTAAAACTGAATAACATCATATTTATGTTCAGTCCATAGAGCGCACATCTTCTGTCCTGAGACCCTCAGGGGAACCCAATGCAGAACACAGAGGGAGATTACTGCACATTAACTCACTTTAAGGGTACATGACATGAGAAACCAAATCTGCCTTGATCTTTTGGTATATAAGAGGGTCTTTGTCCCATTAAAACTTCCTGCAAGTTTCATAGCTTAAGACGTCCTCCCCATTATAAACCAAGCAATTATTTACTCAAGCTCTAATTACAGCTCGCTGGGGATCCATGGTGAGACGTGACGTCACGGTACGAAGTGACGCACCAGTCGTTTGCATATGACCGCCTCCAGCAGTCAAATCTCAGTATGATGCAAAAAAACGTTTGCTTAAAGATCAGGCCGTGCCGACTATCCTGAGCCCAACGACGCCGCTGCTGCAAACTGTAATTAATGTATTTCATCTTAAAACTACTTTTAGCCAATGACGTTAGTCAATCATAACAGTGGGCGTCACCACTGAACTCTTAAAGGGGAAACACCCCCAAAACAGACGAGATGAGACACAGGGTGGAAAAGGTCATAAATCACTCAAATTAAAAAAATATGTCCAAAAAACTATAGTAATACTATAATTGCACCTACGGGAACATAATAAAGCATAAACAAAACCATGTCACGACCCCTTTAAGTAAGTTTTACAATTTGACAACTCTCACCCAAACAGAGTCAGTTCACAGATCACATTGAAATGCACTTTAAAATGATTGTTGGACGAATGTAGCCAGACTCAAGGCACTGGGATGACTCAACATTATTATTATTATTATCCCCCATGTTAACAAGTGAACTTACCCACTTATCCTCCTTCCTCAGCTCCAGTGGGCGTCTCTCAGGCAGAGAGCATCATGGGGCCGCTGGGGTGATGATCCTCCTAACACACAAGACACAAGAGCATAATCAGGCATGAGGAAATCAAACACATTCACAGTATATAAAGGATTAGTTCACCCCAAAATGAAAATTTCCCAATAATTTACTGCCATCCAAGATATCCATGTCTTTCTTTCCTCAGTGGGAGAGAAATTATGTTTTTTGAGGAAAACATTTCTGGATTTTTCTTCTAACAATGGACTTCATTGGTTACCATCGTTTTTAAGTCCAAATCAATGCAGTTTCAAAAGTCTTTAAAGTGTCTGAACGGGCTGTATGCGATCACAGCTGAAGAAGAGGTTGTTATCTAGCAAAACGATTCGGTTAAACAGGCGTATGATAATTTGGGTAAATGTGTAAGCTAGATTTATGCCTATTCTTTCACATCTTCATGGACACAACAATGATTTCCCTCGTGTCGAATATTTTTCCTTGTAATAATGTATGATTTTCTAAAAATGAGAACTGCTGCGTCTGTGTAGATGAGAGAATCAAAGTGTGTGTGTGTTGTGCACACGCTACATTATGGCCAAGCATGCGCCCTTAAAATAGCATCTGAACGCACCACTGACTTTAGACGAGGTTTCTCCTGGTCAGTGGCGGAATTGTTTTCTGAAACTACAAAATAGCACCAGGGAACGTTTGCGCCGGATCACGCCTCCTCTCTTCGCTGAACCGCCCCCGGGAGCGCAAGTTCATTCCCTAATTTACCGACGTGCGTCTGCCGAGGGAAAAGTCCGCTGTGCGCGGGTGCAAAATAGGAATGAAACATGCGTTGTGTATTGCATTGGGTGCGAGATAGGGCCCTTAATGTTTAGAACAGGACAGAAGAGGTCCATCTATATGCTAAAATATGACTTCACATGTACCTGAGAGCAGATCCTCCATCAGCGGCGGGTCAGCAGTGAAGAGGAGCGTGTGGAGAACCGTCCTCAAGGTCTTCAGCACCACCTGACCTGGTGCGGGACACAAACCTCACACATTAGCATTAAAAATACATTAGTTTTATACATACCTCAAGCAGATCTCTCCTCGCGGCTCGTCAGCACGTCTTCTCCAGGCGGCGTCAGCGGCGCATGGTTTAGCGAAGACTCGTGCAGTGCAGCAATGAACGAGTGCAGTTTACTCTGGTTTCCCAGTGGGGTTCCTCTTGTTGGGGTTGTAGGGCTCCAGGTCGTTGAGTCTGTGCCGGTGGTCCGTGTCCCAGGAGAACCTGAAGCCACAGGCGGGCTTTTGGGCCGTGCAGAAGGGCCTCAGCGAGTTCTGCGAGTTCAGGTCGTCCAGGGGCCTCAGGGGCATCAGGGGCTTCAGGGGCATCAGGGGGTTCAGGGGCCTCAGGGGTTTCAGGGGCTTCAGGGGCCTCAGGGGGCTCAGGGGGCTCTGGGGGTTCATGGGCCTCTGGGGGTTCAGGGGTTTCAGGGGGTTCAGGGGACTCAGGGGTTTCATGGGGTTCAGGGGCCTCTGGGGGTTCAGGGGCCTCTGGGGGTTCAGGTTCCCACTGCTGTTCGGAGCTTGGGGTCCGACTTGCTCCAGGGATTTGATCATGAAGGACATCTCCCGCATCGTGACCAGAGCCTGAACACATGAGGGATTATTAACATGGTTTGAGATTAACTTTTTCATTCACCGGCCAATTTGGCTACTACATTTTTTAAGTTATCGACTATTCAGAACTTCTACAAGACAAAAGATAAATAAAAAATAAGAATAAAAAGAAAATAAATAAACCAGATTAACTATGTAACATCTTATTTATATATATATATATATATATATATATATATATATATATATATATATATATATAGCAAGCTCGTATATTTAAGTTTAGTAATTTCACTTAAATGACAATTAATAGGTCATTTTAGCAACATTATACACAATGTAACGTTATATAACATTTGGATTTAATAAATTCATTTTTTATTCAAACACAATCCAGCGTCTCCTCGTTCCTCTTTCATCCTCATAAATGTGTTTTAGGTGGACAGATTAATACAGGACAAAGAACATCAGAAATACGATGTTGTTTCTGTTCAACAAATGCTTTTTAATCTTCGCTGTTGCTTCAGTGCAAATGAACAAGCGCTGTTATTAGTTGTGTCGTGACGTGTGTGTTCAAGTGAGCAGATATGAGCAGATTCTGAGCGATACGCTGAATTTAATATATCATAAAATCTGCTAAATCTGCACAGATTTGTTTTACACGAACTTCCCCAGCAAAGTGAGTAACATAATAACTAATACGCTCGTGATTTGACAGAGTTTCCCGCCACAGTTAATTTCAAAACCTGCATATTAACGCACAGTAATATCAGAGTGACTTGTGTGTGTGTGTGTGTGTGTGTGTGTGTGTTACCTGAGTGTCTTTTATGGCGGCAAATCAATGCCAATAATAAACGAGCGCACAACTGATGCGGGCGCGCGCGGTAAATGACATACGCGAGAGGATAACAGATCTACACGCGAAGAAACGGGAACTCGCGAGCTCATTCAAACCCTGCGCGCGCGCATGATATGGAACGCCTAATGGGTCATATTTCGCCACTTTCCTACGTCGTTTTGTTAAAAAAAAACGCCGTAAAAAGCGCCGTTTAAACGGCCAGGACGCCGCTTTTTACGTCGCCGAAAAGCGAAACGCCGTAAAAAGCGCCGATGAATTGTGTAAACAACGGCGTATTTTTCGACGTTTTGGAGGCGGCGAAAAAAACGACGCTCTAAATGCCCATGTAACGCCGCTTTTTACGGCGCACAGTGTCCCCAATGACGCGTATCATAACGCGTCACAAGACGCGTACTGTTAAATGATAATGATCTCCACCCTGTCTTTTCCAAAGCCAATAAATTTGAACTGGTATCACCCATAGACTGTAAAGGTATCACCCAATCAGTAAAGAACAAGAACAGACGATATTAATCCAACCCAGCACAAGGATGAGATTCGATCCATGCCTCAGCTCACTGAATGTTGCTGAAACTTAGGTAGATGGTCTAGCTCACTGCTAACGTTATACCGCCTTGTAAGGCAAGCATATTTTATTTATCATTATAATAGGCCCACTTTAATCTGTTATTTTTCTATGTTCTTTTGTAGCACATTCTCGATTTTTTTCATCTGATTATTTGTAAAGCACTTTGCATAGCCACTTTGCATTGTGCTTTATAACCTCTTGCCGCTACTCCCCCTTACACATTTGTTTGTGACGGTGTCATTGCTATGGGAACAATGATTGTAGACAGATAAACTGTAGCCAGTCGTATTGTTTGCCCAGTTGATTTGAAAAGCACAATCCAAACATAACGCAAGATCTCCGCTAGGTGGAGATAATATAATATAATATAATCGCATGCCCTATTCTATGGCGTATAGCCAACAATTATATTGTATTTTTATGAAATAAAATCTTGAATTTAATTATTACAGTCAAACTTAACTGTAATAACGGAAATTAGGATACAATTATAACATGAAAAACAGCCCCAGCATGCGCTTGATGTTCGATGTCTAACTTCACAGTCAACTGAAACATGCAGTTTAATTTTAATAAATAAAGTATATAGTCCTATCTATAATAAATAATTTATTAAACTGAATATATAAATAAGTCCTGCTGCACAGGTTTTTGTAATTATTGCAGATCATATAAAATAAATAATTAGGCATATTGATTGGCCTAGGCCTACTTGTTAAAAGAGCTTTGCGTTTTCATTTATTAGGCTATTCTACTGCTAATAAAAGAATGAACTAATTTATTAAATAAATAATAATATTGAAGAAATTCTCTCTCTCTCTCTCTCTCTCTCTCTCTCTCTCTCTCTCTCTCTCTCTCTCTCTCTCTCAACGTATAAGTCTGGCAAATGTATACGGTGACACATGCTGCCACATACTTTTTACGAGATCTTATGTTGTTAAAACGACATATTTTTTTCGTAATAACGAGATTAATGTCGTTTTAACGACATCTTTTTCTCGTAATAACGAGATATGTCATTAAAAACGACATCTTGTTCTCGTAATAATGAGATGCTATGTCGTTAAAACGACATATTTTTTGCCCTTATAAGGACATGCAGTCATGTACAAAATATGCCTCTTTATCCACATAAAATTGACAGCCTATCGCGCCTTTATCACACTTTTACGTTCAAAAAGCTTAAGCAAATAGTAGCAGCCCCCAATCATGCAAAATTAATCAATGAGGGCCTTTTTTTAAATATATTTTATATAGGCCTATAAGGTTTTTTTTTTATATGATATATTAGGCTATATAATAAGATTTATTTTGTTAATAGGCTATATCTTCATAGAGATATCATTAAACAAAAAGTAGTCAAACACATCTAACAACATAGCCTAAGTTGTTTATTTTTTACAACATTGTGTTCTTATTTTGTTTAATTAACGAAATGTCAATCTTCGTCTTTATAACAGAAGATACAATACAATACAAAAATCTTCAAGATGCAGCCATACAATCTTCACATGTAACGGATTGTCACCTTATAAACAGTCCTTTGGAATGGAATAATAAACCCTTATAATAAAGAAAAAGCTTCAGTGATAAAGATCAAATGCTGTACACAAAAGCAGATGAGCCCAGAATATGAACGCAATGAATTTAATACGTTAAGCGGTTTCCTTCCATAGAAACCCTTTATTATAAAGAAAATAAAGGTGGCTCTTAACGTGTCTTTCTATGGGAGGATATGGGATTGCGGTGCAGCAAATCCTTTAAATGGTATTCAATGCAAAACAAAAATGAAAAATACAAGTAGCCAATAAAATAAACAAATTATTGTGGCATTAATTAGCCCATAAACAATATTTATTTTAAAGCCTAAACGAATTTGTTTAAAGAAAAACACCAGCGTTGGGCGTTTATCTGTATAGGCTAAGTGTTTCAGCCGCTCTTTTCAAACTGGCGCAATAAAATGCAATAGAATTTGATTTGTTAAACATGAAGAGGAATTATCAGTCTGGCATGGCCGCTCGCTCTAACGTTAACCTATAAATGTTCGCTATTATTAAGCGCATATCCGAGTGTTTGTGCGGAGTGTGGAGCGCGCACTACATGACATGGATGCGCCGGTGCCATCACTCGCATTTTCCTATCAACAGTGGAAACAACTTAAAATACTCCATTTCTGGTCATACAGAAAATAATAATACATCAGTCGCAACTACTTTTATTTGTGTAAACTCACAACAACAAGAACACGTTGTGCTTTTGTAAAATAAAAGAAAACGAACAGGGCGCGCTTTCATGATCTGTGAATTGGAGCGCATCTCAAAAATGAACTGAAAAACAGTGTATAGACAAGCCTCACAGACATGAGAAATCTAACTAACTATATAAAGTTTATTAAAAAAATGTCCACCAACGAAAAAAATCCAATGGCAAATACGGTAGCCTACCATCTGATTATGTAATCCTGTCCGTATGAAAGGCGCATCTAGGCAGCGGAGATATGTTTGCAGGGTGCCTAACCGCACTGATTTAGAAAAGACTAGTTCATTAATAAACAATTAAAATGCTTCGTTCTTTTTTTCAGACACATTTATTATATTATTAGCCTACTTTTGCCAGTGCTTTGCGGCTGACAAGACAGGACAGGCATGTGACAGAGACTCATTTGGCCTTGGCTCATTTTCTGTGAGGAATATCAGAACACATTTTCAATGAAAACACGTACACCCCCCCTACACATTTATATTACACACAGGAGAAAAGTGTGGAAATTGTAGGTCCTGTGTTTACTCTGTCCTCCTCCTGTCAGGGCCTGCTGTTAGTGTGTGTGTTCTTGTATATGGTTTATGAGGACACAAATGTGTATAATGACATGGGTATTACAACGTAAACATGGTTTATGACGACATCTGTGTCCTCATACTAAAACATATGGTGTTTTTTGAAATTCAAAAAATGCCAAAAGTTTTCTGGCTACAGTTTATCTGTCTACAATCATTGTTCCCAAGCAATGACACCGTCACAAACAAATGTGTAAGGGGGAGTAGCGGCAAGAGGTTATAAAGCACAATGCATAAAGTGGCTATGCAAAGTGCTTTACAAATAATCAGATGAAAAAAATCGAGAATGTGCTACAAAAGAACATAGAAAAATAACAGATTAAAGTGGGCCTATTATAATGATAAATAAAATATGCTTGCCTTACAAGGCGGTATAACGTTAGCAGTGAGCTAGACCATCTAAGTTTCAGCAACATTCAGTGAGCTGAGGCATGGATCGAATCTCATCCTTGTGCTGGGTTGGATTAATATCGTCTGTTCTTGTTCTTTACTGATTGGGTGATACCAGTTCAAATTTATTGGCTTTGGAAAAGACAGGTGGAGATCATTATCATTTAACAGTACGTGTCTTGTGACGCGTTATGATACGCGTCATTGGGGACACTGTGCGCCGTAAAAAGCGGCGTTACATGGGCATTTAGAGCGTCGTTTTTTTCGCCGCCTCCAAAACGTCGAAAAATACGCCGTTGTTTACACGATTCATCGGCGCTTTTTACGGCGTTTCGCTTTTCGGCGCCGTAAAAAGCGGCGTCCTGGCCGTTTAAACGGCGCTTTTTACGGCGTTTTTTTAACAAAACGACGTAGGAAAGTGGCGAAATATGACCCATTAGGCGTTCCATAGTAGGCTACCGCGGCACCGCCGGCACCTACCGATAGCTGGGCCGGCCCTACCGTAACGGTACGCTTCAGGGAGGATGGATGGGAGGAAGAGGCCAGGAGGTATGGAAGCTTTGTTTCTGCCACAGAATAAAACATTTTAAAAGATAATTGCGACTTTTTATCTCACAATTGCGAGTTTACAGCTCGCAATTCTGACTTTATTTCTCAGAATTGCGAGATATAAAGTCAAAATTGTGTGAAATAAAGTCGCAATTGCGTGTTATAAAGTCAGAATTGCGAGATATAAAGTCAGAATTGCCTGAAATAAAGTCGCAATTGCGTGTTATAAAGTCAGAATTGCGAGATAGAGTCAGAATTGCGTGATATAAAGGCGCAATTGTGTGTTATAAATTCAGAATTGTGTGAAATAGTCGCAATTGCTTCTTATAAAGTCAGAATTGCAAGATATAGCCTAAAGTCAGAACTGCGTGAAATAAAGTCGCAATTGCTTATAAAGTCAGCAAGATATAGAGTCAGAATTGTGATATAAAGTCGCAATTGTATGTTATAAAGTCAGAATTGCGAGATATAAAGTCAGAATTGTGTGAAATAAAGTCGCAATTGCTTCTTATAAAGTCAGAATGGCAAGATATAAAGTCAGAACTGCGTGAAATAAAGTTGCAGTTGCTTATAAAGTCAGAATTGCAAGATATAGAGTCAGAATTGTGTGATATAAAGTCGCGTTATAAAGTCAGAATTGCGAAATATAAAGGAAGAATTGTGTGATAAAGTCGCAATTGCTTCTTATAAAGTCTAAGTGAATTATTATTTAACCTTTACATTATTTGTTGAACCATGGTATTAATACAAACTACACAATAGCTGAACTGTTGCTTCATTTATCCAATTTAGAAAAAGTGCTAATTTGGAATTCCACCATGGAAAAAGTGGGCCGGTCTTGGGCCTGAAACTCCCGGGCTGAAAAGTGGCCCCACTCCGGCCCTGGTAGAAGTGTTGCAAATGTCTGTGTCATTCAATGTTGTATTAATGCATTCAGTGACTACATCTTCCAAACTACATATTTCACTTAGACACAACCACTGCCAAAACTCAGAGCCCATTTTTATACACTCTTTTATACGCTCAAAACTGTTAAACATAATTGAAAGATCTTATAAACATTGAGATCTTTCAATTTAAATGAATTAATTTCTCACTTAAACACAAAGACCAACAGAACTTGATTTACTATACAGGCTTATTTGCACATGCTTACATATTATTTCCAAGACTGTGTTATTTATTTTAAAAACCTAAGCTAGACTGAAATGTGCAATATTTCTACCGTATACCACAAAGATATGTAATTTAAGTCCAAAGGGAAACTATGTTTTTATTGTATTTTTATTACTGCCAATGTCTGAGAGACCACAACCCATAAGATTGCTAAAGTAAAAAATGTGTACCGTTGGTTCATTAATGTTAAGTAATATTTTTGACTCGAACAAAATCACTTAATTGTCAATTTTTAGGTATTTGAAATGTACTATCATTAACTTTTGTAATGTTAATTTATACTATGTTATATATATGCACGATAAAACTCTCTCCAATATGATATATACACATTATAATGCTTGATCTGTAGATAAAAGGCTGTGGATTTGCATAAAATGACTTTATTTTGTGTATTTGTATTTTATGTTTGTTGCTGTTTTAAAACGACTCGCTACCGTGTGCCTGTTCACACCACAAGGACTATGAATCGGCATCAAACGCACAATAACTGGAATTTAAAACTTCACTATGTGAAGAAACAAATGATCAATAAACTGTTGGACAGATATAGGCTACACTAGGATTTGTGCGCTCGAAATTTCTTCGCTTTGTGCCGTGAACTTTTAAATGCGCACTTGTGCAGCGCTGAACACTGTGACTCCATGTTGCTTTGAGCACATCATTCTGCACCCGCGATGCGCATACGTGCTTTGTGCGCTCTGTTTTGAAGCGTTTCATATTATCATGGTTTTTCCTATATTTTTTATACCTAGCCTGCACAATACATTTAAAATAAGCATAATTTAATTGTATATTATATTGTATGCACTAAAGCTGGTGAAAACCTATCTCAGGTCCACAATGTCAGATGACAGATTAAGCAATTTAGGTGTTCTAAGTATTGAGTCAAAGAGGGCAAAGGCCTTAAATCTAGATGAATTTGCTGATCTTTTTGCAAAAAAACACAAAAATCGTAGAATGCAGTTAATGTGACTGATTCTGAATATGTAATGCAAATCTAAAAAATATAATGGAAATGCAAATACATTGTTGAATGATTGGTAATCATGGTATTTTGCCTGTTAATGCCTATAGTGCAGTGCAGAAAATGATATGACAACAATAAGATCTAAACTGGCCCCTCTAACAGTACAACTGGCCCCAGCTTGCCCCCAGCTTGAATGTGAGGCTATATGTAAAGCAGAAAAGCGCAATATAAATTAATATTTAAAGTAATATAAATATTTACTACTTTTTTGAATAAATCTTGCTGCAGCATTTTGGACCAGTTGAAGGCGAGCGATTTGTGACTTGGAAATACCGCAATACAATGAGTTGCTGTAGTCTAAATGGGAAGTAATAAAAGCATGAACAACCATCTCTAGCGTTTTGTCAGTTAGGAAGTGTTTAATTTTAGACAAAAGACGGAGTTGATAGAAACTAGATCCAATTACTGAAGATATTTGTTTGTCAAATTTTAAAGGCCCATCTAAAAGCACACCCCAAACCTTTCTTACTTTGTCAAAAAAAAAAAAAAAAAACTCAAATACTCATGAACATGTGAACACGTGATGATAAGTACGCATGTGACCATGTTATATACTTGTGCATGACCTGCCTGATCTCATGAAAATGCATCTCTATGGCACGCATTGTGTTTATCGTGCAATTTTTACGCGAAAATATATTTTTTTACATGCATATAATACGCACTTTATTGAGTGTAATACACACACATCCTACAAAACTAATCCTAACCAAACATATAATACATATTACATATTACACACCACTACTAAACCTACCCTAAACCCACCCATGCCTATCACATGCACGTATAAATTGCACAATAAACACAATGTGTGCTATAGAGACGCATTTAGTGTGACCGGGTTGGAATGACGTAACAATTTCACAAATTCACGTTTATGTTGTTTACATGCAGATGGTAAAGGCATCGTTTTCAAAACGAGTGATAAAAGGCATAATATATAATATACTATATAATATACTATATATACATAATGAAGACAGACTTCACTGCCAGTTCACTTCACTGTTCACACACACACACACACACAGCTCCAAAGTCCTCACTTGTATAGATAGACATCGTTCAGTGAGTCCTCACTTGGCCAGTGTAGAGCGACATTGGTCTGTTAGTAATATAGACATGTATGTGTGAGTGCAATGGCACATTTCAATGGCAAGTAAATTGTTAGGGACTGCATAACCAAGCATAGAAAGTATCTATGAAGGCCTATATATAAATATATATAACTTATAGTTACAAAATAAAGACATACTTAACTGTTCACACACACACACACACACACACACACACACACACACACACACAGTTCCATTGCAGGCTATTGTGAGTCCACTGTTGTATAGGTAGAGATCGTTCAGAGTTGAGATTCAATCTTGGCATGTTTAATTTTTTTAATTTTTTTAATTTTAATTTTTTTTAAAGTTATATTATGAAAAAAATGATTTCATTTTTGTTTCTTCAAAATGACCAGATGCAGCAAGTCAACTCAAAAGTTTTGAATTAGATCTTCAAGAAAGGTCCACTGTTGGATGGTAACAAACGACATATGTTTGGTTGCATTTAAATTGAGCAATATTTCAAACACTGACTTTCTCTGTACATCAACATCCTAGAAACAAAGGAAACAGAAAAATAAGGACATGTCTATTGATTTTTTTTAAGAGTAGAAATTATGTTTTAATTAATAGGCAGCCAATACTATCAGTCGCATTATTAATATCTTAATATAATAATAATTACATTATAATTATAACATTTAGTTGCAGATCCCCTCTTGGCATGCTTTTTTTTTATAAAAAAAAATGCAAATTTGAAGTTATATTTTGAGAAATATAATATAATATATATGGTAACCCTTTATAATAACTGCATCCTATTAATCATTAGTTAAGCATTGGTAAACAGATAAATCATAATTCATAAATCAGACATTAGTAAGCAGTTTATAAATACACCTTTAAACGCTGTATTATTGAGTTAGAAGCATATCTATAATGTGTTTAATAATTGCATTTTCATACTTTATTAATTATCAATTTATCATTTCTAAATGAAGTATAGCATTATTTACAAATCAGTTATTTAGGTGTTTACAGTGATTAATAAGATCACTTAGAAAGTGTGAGTAAATGTAGTAGATTCAGGGAGTTATAAAGCATTTAGTAGTGGTCAGTTCACTATTTTGCGAGCTCATCTAAAGTGAGGACTAGTTATGCTTTGTAAATAATTTATAAAGGAGATTTAAAGACTCAGTTATCTTCTAAACAGAAAAAGGAAACAAACACAACACAACACGATAGAGAACATAGAAATATTAACAGCCTTTAAATCTCCTTTATAAATGCTTTACAAGGCATAACTAGTCCTCACTTTAGATGAGCTCACAAAAACTCGTTTTCAAAAGCTTTCATTGTCAGGCCCCCAAAATGGCATTTTCGTTGAAATGAACGGCCAAAACGTTTTCAGTTTTCAGTTGAAAATGATGTCGTGTAAACAGACCCTAAAGCGTGTATTATTTATTGCACTTTAGTTTTTCGACATAACATTTTGAGATTGACCTCCAAAATCTTTACAGTGTGTTTGTGATGGCAAGAAATGTACAAAGCAGCCAAACACGTATCGTTCTTTACCATCCAACTGGGGACTCGAAGTTCATTTTGATTAATAAAATCATTATTCACTGTATAAAGTATGGTTTACGCTATACTAAATATAGGTCACTATAGTGACCTGAAATCGTTACCTTAAAGAGCTATTTCTGTTTGATTAATCCTATAAACCCTAAAGGGACTGCATAACCAAACATAGAAAGTATCTATGAAGAGAGAAAATAAGTGTTAAATAAAATAAACAAATATTATGAATGATAAAAGGCATAATATATAATATACTATATAATATACTATATATACATAATGAAGACAGACTTCACTGCCAGTTCACTTCACTGTTCACACACACACACACACACACAGTTCCATTGCAGGCTATTGTGAGTCCACTGTTGTATAGGTAGAGATCGTTCAGAGTTGAGATTCAATCTTGGCATGTTTAATTTTTTTAATTAAAATTTTTTTTTAAGTTATATTATGAAAAAAAATGATTTCATTTTTGTTTCTTCAAAATGACCAGATGCAGCAAGTCAACTCAAAAGTTTTGAATTAGATCTTAAAGAAAGGTCCACTGTTGGATGGTAACGAACGACATATGTTTGGTTGCATTTAAATTGAGCAATATTTCAAACACTGACTTTCTCTGTACATCAACATCCTAGAAACAAAGGAAACAGAAAAATAAGGACATGTCTATTGATTTTATTAGAGTAGAAATTATGTTTTAATTAATAGGCCACAACAGAGAATGAATTTCTTAAAGCAATAACTTTGCTGTAATGTCCACAACATAAAGCTTCTGATGTTTTATAGTGCTTTCATTGAAAGTGTTATGATATTCAGTATTATTTGTTGGTATGGAACTGCTACTGAGGTACAGAAGAAATTATTAAGAAAAGTAGTAACAAGTAAATTGTTAGGGACTGCATAACCAAGCATAGAAAGTATCTATGAAGAGAGAGCGTTAAATAAGATAAATAATATTATGAATGATAAGAGGATATTCTCGCCTCTGCTTTTGAACTGTTGCCGTCGGGCCGTCTGTATTTTTTACCCCGTTGTAGATTTAAATGGTCTTTCCTAAAAAAAATCATATTTTACAATTTTTGATAACTGATGGGTTATATATATAGAGAGAGAGAGAGAGAGAGAGAGAGAGAGAGTGTGTTACATAATGAAGGCAGACTTCACTGCCAGTTCACTTCACTGTTCACACACACACAGCTCCATTGCAGGCTATCAAGTCCCCACTTGTATAGATAGAGATCGTTCAGAGTTTCAGGTCCCCACTTGGCATGTTTTTTTTTAAATAAAAAAATGCATATTTGAAGTTATATTATGAAAAAAGAGCTTAAAAGAAAATTTTGTATGTCATTTTTGTTTCTTCAAAATGACCAGAAACACTAGTCCCCTCTTGGCCAGTGTAGAGCGATAGTCCCCTGTTAGTAATATAGACGTGTGTGTGTGTGTGTGTGTGTGTGTGTGTGTGTGTGTGTGTGTGTGTGTGTGTGTGTGTGTGTGTGTGTGTGCGTAAGCAAAGTAACCATTTATTATTTATTACCATCTTCATCACCATCACCACCACCACTCCTCACTACCATCATACTGCCAACATTGTATTAGTCAATTTTAATTTTAATTTTCATTTCTATCTTTTCTCCTATGTAACAATTACGATTGTCAGCACTCTCTATAGATAAATTAATTTTTAGATAGTAAGATAATAATAGAAGATAATATAATAAGATAATATAACCCTCCTCCCACATCTCTTCAGTCCCTATTTTCTACTATATACATATATATATATATATACATACATACTTTTTTTTATTTTTTTTTTATGTATGTGTAGTGTCTAAGGTGCATTAAAAGAAGGGGTACAGTGTGAGAGTGTCTCAACTTGGGACAGAGATGCTGTCCTATGGAAACCACTTCTCACCTGTCTTGCCTGCCTGAGTGTTTCTGTCAGGACCACTATCGTCATATATGATTGACAATTAGCATACAGTTTGGATTGGCGGTATGGTTCCGTTCTGGGCGAGAACTCCCTGCGCATCCATGCAGCCTAGCATGGATAAGAGCAGGGAGAGCAGCAATAACCCCCCTTGGGGTAAACAGAACAGAACCAACATGAATGTATTGCAGATATCCTTAATTCAAGATTTTAAAGTACGACATAATTCGAGAATTTATTCTGATTCGAAGGGAATCAGAATGCCAAATCCTGACTGATGAGAGGAGGAGCTGGGGATGGAGGAGGGTAATTCGCTCCTGAGAAACGCGATAGTTGCGGATAATACTGAAGGAGCTTATATATGTATACGGTGATAGGCGTCGTATTCCTATAGGTAGATGTGGATCAGCTGATAGTCAGCTGATGCGAGCTTGACTAACGTGACCTGCCAGAACTAACGCTACGCTTGATTTATGAGGTTTTTCAATGCATATATATACATATATACATATACACATATACATACATATATATATATATATATATATATATATATACATACACATACATACATACACATACATATATACATACATATACACACACATCCACTTATTTATTTTTTTATTTTTTTATATTCTACTTTGTGGTGCATTAAAAACACATGAAAAGATTAGGGAGGAATTGGAAAAAATCAATTGATTTAACCACAGCAGTAGTGATAACAATGAACACCAGTTTAGTAATTCCAAAACAGCAATAATAATAATAATAATAATAATAATAATAATAATAATGATGATGATGATGATGATGATGGCAATGGTGATAACAATGATGAGAGCAATGACAACAGCAATTACAACAATAATAAAAAATAAAAAAATAATCATAACAATAACAGTAATGAAAATAATGACAATGATGACAAAAATAACAAAAATGCAGTAATATCCGTGGGTTGATTAAAAGGTGGGAGGGGTGGGAGTTGAGAGGAGAGAAGGGATTCATAGTTGTAAGAGGTCAGAAAGTGTTGGATGGCAGAGGTCGGTTTCAGATGCGTAATTATAAGGGGGAGATGTGTATTCCATTGTAATGAAGTCTGTAATAAGATTTTTCCAGTGGTTAATGTGTATGTTGTTACGAGTTTTCCAGTTCATGAGGATAGTTTTCTTGGCGATGGTTAGAGCTATGAGGAGCATTTTAGAGTTTATAGTTTTATCAGTAATTATTGTGAGGTCCCCCAGCAAGCAAAGAGAGGGCGATAGTGGGATGCGGCAGCCGATTATAGTGGATAGTGACTGTGTGACCTCTTCCCAAAAGTGTTTGATTGGAGTGCAGTGCCAGGTTGCATGAATGTATGTATCTGTAGAATTGTGATTGCAATGTGTGCAAACTTCTGATGTGAAACCCATTTTAGCTAATCTATTGCCCGTGTAATGTGTTCTATGAAGTGTTTTGTATTGTATTAATTGAAGATTAGCATTTTTGGACATGAGATAAATGTTTTTACAGATTTGGGTCCAGAAGTTGGCATCAGGAGCTATTGAGAGATCGTTTTCCCATTTTATTGTTGGTAAATATATGGTCTGAAGTTGATTTGAAATGATTTTGTATATGTTAGAGAGAAGTTTCTTTGGAGAGGAAATGTTAACCAAGTCTGATATTGCCGGTGGAAGTTCTAAATTTGTGGCTCTGATGTTTATTTTTGCCAGAACAGAAGATTTGAGTTGTAGGTATTTTAAAATGATTCCAACCCACCCCACACTCACTTGGTTTAAATCACTAGACTCCATTATCACTCACTTCTACTGGAAAAATAAAACGCCAAGGATAAAACTCACCACACTACAAAAAAATAAGGTTCAAAGAGGAATAGAAGCACCAAATTTTCATTATTACTCAATGGCTAACCAACTGCAATACATATACAAATGGATCCACCCCACCCAATCCGATATTATATGGCTAGATATAGAACAATCACTATGCAAAGAATTAAATATAGCTGACATACCATTCCTCACCAAATCAATCAAACAACACACATGTTTTAATGCTGTAACTATAGCTTCCACTCTGACAGCTTGGTGGAAATTTCACCAAATCACAAATTCTATACTAGCTCCATCTAACCTCACCCCACTGTGGAACAACCGTGACTTCATAAGCAATAAAAAAATATTGAATTTTCGCACATGGGCTGAAAGGGGTATCACCCACATTAACCATATTTTCAAATCTAACACATTAACAACATTTCCGCAATTGGCCCAGGAGTTTGGCATCGGGAGCAATGAATTTTTAAAATACCTCTAACTCTAATTAACAACTTTTACACCCAAACTTGCTTATTATGGCAACACTGTTTCAAGCTGTTTTAAGCATCCTGTCATGAGATATTGAGAGTTTTAATGTTAGTTTGTATACCAGTGGGTGAGATCCGTATGAAAACCAGGGGTGTTTAAGTAACACTGCCAAAGGAAAAACATATCCCACATATATCCCTTCTAGATTAATATGAATAATTATCAATATGATGGGAAGAAGCCTACTGGTTTACTGTATGATCATACACAATAACAAAAAACTCCTTCAGTCCTCCTTTAGTTAACGTTAAATTGCTTTTGGATTGAGCATCAGGAAATCTATTTTAAATGGGTTTTTATTAGAAAAATAATTAATCTCTAATGGGAAAAAAACACCCAACTGGTAAAATAATGTCACATTGAACAAAAGACTATTGGTACATTTACTGGTATTGGTAGCCTTGGTCATAAGAGTTTCAGTTAGAGCTTTAGGTTATGTTGAGGACAGGCTAAACCCATAGGTGGGTAATGGGTAACTAAAATAGATTAAATTCAATTGAGTTCAATTGAGTTGGTCAATCACAGTTTGTCAAGTTTTGTCAGATTTTACTTTAAATACTAAGTATTTAAAGGGTTAGATTAGAAAACAAAATTAAGAATAAAAAAATAGAATTTATACTGTTTTAGACGCTGTTTACATGACATCGTTTTGCACTAAAAATAGAAAACGTATGCGTTTTGGCCGTTCATTTAAACAACAATGGCGTTTTGGGGGCTTGAAAATGCAAACTTTCTCACAAAAAAAAGTGAATTTGTGAAAATGATGACATCATGTGTATTACGTGTTCAGTTTATATGGTTCATAGTGTTTCTTTACAAAGTGACACCGCCACCTACTGGCCTGGCAGCAGAATACAGCGTTTTTAGTCGTTTTCACGGAATTGAGATAACTGGGATCATTTTGACAACGTTGTCGTCTATAGACAGAAACCTTCTCTGTTTTTAGTACATCTTTGTTGTGTAAACGTACCCTTAATAAAGTTTACTCTGTGTATCTGTGCACAATTTCTATTGTCACCAAATATTGAGTAAGTGCCCATGTAGATATCTGTCATTAAGACAGGAACATGTGAAAGTTCTGCATTTTATTTAGGTTACAAATGACTTTCTACACAGTCAGTATAATTACTCAACATGTAGAAAGCAGTTGTATAGTTTTATATGTAGCATTTGTGATCAACACATGCAGGACTTGTTTTGCTCTGCATGAGGAGCTTGTTTTGTGAGGAAACCTTTTAATGATGAACAGTGCTGAGTATATTTCTTTACAAACAGAACGATTATTGATAAATGTTAAATGTTTTTTTATTTGGTTACGGTTCAGAATCTCACTGATGAAGGACTTACAGCATCACATGATCCGTGTGAATGAGGAATTAAATTTTGTATGTGTTTGTGTAACAAAGTTATATAGTGTGTGTGTCTCAACTTGCTAATAATGATCTGTTAAATAATCACACTGAAAGATGATTGGATAGAAAAAGAGTTAACAGGGTTTCCTATTGGCTGGCTGGTTCTCTGTGCACGCCCTCTGTCGCAACTATCAGTTCATGTGTGTAAGGCCAGTGCTAAGTCGTGTGATTGATAGCTCTGTAATTCTGTAATTAACTGTCCATGAAATGTGTGATATATCATGAGCAACAGCATATATATATATATATATATATATATATATATATATATATATTTTTTTTTTTTTTTTTGATACCAATAAAAGTGTTATATTGGTGAAG
Source organism: Leuciscus idus (assembly GCA_021554675.1). Lineage (NCBI taxonomy): Eukaryota > Metazoa > Chordata > Actinopteri > Cypriniformes > Leuciscidae > Leuciscus > Leuciscus idus. The sequence goes on along the minus strand of CM038625.1, from coordinate 2,508,225 downwards.
AGTGTGAAAAATGTGTGTTTTACTCTGTTACACGATGTTTTCTCAGTGAATAAACTGATGGGAGAAGATTTCTTAAAGCACAAGCTTTATTGAGACATAACACAACGCAGAGATGACAAGAGACCAGTTATATTTGTCATCAGTAAATATGTGAAAGAATTTCAGAATAATGTTCAGATTACAATAATCAAGTTACAAATAATTCAATGACAACCTCCAAAGTAAATAAAAACTTGCTTTAAAACTCTCTTAAAAGCTGTCATAATTAAAGGGATACTTCACCGATTAGCATTAAGCTTTGTATCAGTATAAACCCTGTAGTTTTCTCGAGTGACCGTGCTTCCCTCCCTCATGTCCCCCTGAGACCAGAGATTTCTGTATTGTGTGTCTGGAAAAAAACCTCAGATGACGAAAAAATCATCATTTATCATCATCAGAGGCTCTTTTGTCCGGAATCTCACGATAAAACGCAGTCTTTTCAGTTTCGAGTCGACTAGTAGCCTAGCTGTAACATTTCTCCCGACACTGCCCTCTGTAACCGGTAGGCGTGGCTTGGGCCTCGTAGGGCAGCGAAGCAAGTGCATTCTGGGAGTTGTAGTCTTTCATCCACATGAGCCAAAAATACATTTTCTGGCTTTTCTCAGTCTAGAAGGCACCAACTTCTAAAATAATTTCACATTTCTACTACAAAAAAATTGCATTAGGTAATATCAATCGAAGTTTATTTACATTAAAAAATGACCTGTTAATCATTATGTAGGACTTGAATACGTTAGGATAGGAGGGTAATTCGCTCCTGAGAAACACGATAGCTGCCGATAATACTGAAGGAGCTTATATATGTATACGGTGATAGGCGTCCTATAGGTAGACGTGAATCAGCAGAGAGTCACTGATGCGAGCTTGACTAATGTGACCTGCCAGAACTGACGCTACGCTTCATTTATAAGATAACATTCTATGCATGTGCACTTAGAGCCAGGAGGTCAAAGTCTGGAGGGCGGCAGGACCAACTAAAAACACACCTGAAACAGTGAATCAAGCTCTTTAGGACTACCTGATAAAGGCATGTCTGGTGGAGGTTAGAGCTTAACTCTTTGACCCTCCAGGAAGAGTTTCACACCCCTGACTTAGAGCCTATTCAACAATGAACTCTGGCTGAATTACGCAAGGTCACTAAACGTCTTTCATAGGTGTGTCTGCAGGTGTTCAGCGATTAGAATGAAAAATTACTATTAATCAGAAGATAGAGAATCTGCCTCACCTTTATGGTGTATATATATATATTTATATATATATATAAAATTATTAAAACAAAAACAAAAAAAACAAGTCACATATAATTTATATTTTTAATGAAATACAAATTTTGAATAATGAAGATGAGTTTGCATCTGCTTATCCTAGTCATCAAAAAAAAAAAAGAAGAAGAATTTTCTGTATTTAGTTTCTGGTTTAAAAAAGTAAAAATAAATGGACGCAAAAGTAAACAAATATAGAATCTCTTTTTGCCCTCCCTCTGCAGGCGTGGCACAGATCTTGTCTGTCAGTGTTTCTCTTTTTCTTTTTCTTTGAAGATGTTGGTGTTGGTGTTGAAATGGCGTCAAATTCAGGTAAGAATCAAATTAGACACAAATATATGCAGCAACGTTTCCTCAATGATTTATGAAGTAGCCTATTTATGAAATATTAGCCAACAGGCAATAGTTTACTTCATTTAGTTTATTATTTTACTGCACTTTTAGATTAATGTTTTAAAGTGGCATTGAACACCAGGAAGAAACTAATGACTGATATAAAAGGCTACATCTCACATACATTTTTATATACTTTTCAATGCACATCAAATCTTTTATCTATGCCAAGGTTATAATAGTTTTTAAATATTTGCATTTTTTTAATATTTTCAAATTTGCTATAAATTTAAGTTGTTTTTGTTTTTGTTAAGTTTTTATTTTGTGAACACATTTCTATTTAGTTTAGCCTATACAGTACAGGCCAAAAGTTTGAACACATTACTATTTTTAATGTTTTTGAAAGAAGTTTCTTCTGCTCATCAAGCCTGCATTTATTTGATCAAAAATAAAGATTTTTTTTTTTAATATTGTGATATATTAATACAATTTAAAATAATTGGTTTTCAATTTATTATACTTTAAATTATCATTTATTTCTGTGATCCAAAGCTGAATTTTCAGGATCATTACTCCAGTCTATCACATGATCCTTTAGAAATCATTCTAATATGATGATTCATTATCAAAGTTGGAAACAGTTCTGCTGCTTAATATTTTTTCATAACCTGTGATACTTTTTTAGGATACTCTGATGAATAAAAAGTAAAAAATAAATAAAAAATAAATAAAAAAAAGAAGCAAATGTTTTAAAAATAGAAATCTTTTATACACAATATACACTACTGGTCAGTAATTTGGGGTCAGTAATTTTTTCTTTTTTTGAAATAAATCAATACTTTTATTCAGCAAGGATGTGTTAAATTGATTTTAGATTTTTATTTTGAATAAATGCAGTTCTTTTTAACCTTTTATTCATCAAATATATTAGGCAGCAGAACTGTTTCCAACACTCATAATAAATCAGAATATTAGAATGATTTCTAAAGGATCATGTGATAGACTGGAGTAATGATCCTGAAAATTCAGCTTTGCATCACAGAAATAAATTATTTTTTAAAGTATATTCAAATAGAAAACTATTATTTTAAGTTGTAATAATATTTCACAATATTACTGTTTTTTTCTGTATTTTTTATCAAATAAACGCAGCCTTGATAAGCATTAGAGACTTCTTTCAAAAATATAAAAAAATCGTAATGTTTCCAAACTTTTGACCTTTACTGTATATATTTTAGTGTCAGATTTAGTTCTCTTACGAGAGTACTCTCGTGTTGCGTAAGTTTAGCTTACGCTAAGGGAAAAACTCCTTTTCTCGAGAATACTGAAGCAAGAAAATTATACTTAATTTTCCAAAATGTAAAACGCATTTGCTGCAGCAGGCAGACCTAGGTGAGACTGCTCGCGCGCCTATTGGCTGCTCTGCAGCAACTGCTGCAACCTATCAGCGCACATTGGCATGACTCCAGCGCCAATGGGAAGCCTTCCCGCGCTACGTCATGACCCGCCAGAATGGGTGTGGCTACAAGCCTATAAATACCCACCGCTGATGTTGCATGATGATTTCGTCTCCTTCAGCGAGTGATTTCACATTGCTGGACCTCTGGAAAGAAGCCGCGCCGTCGGACAGCCTTCAGCGGGACAAGCTCGAGTTTCGAGGACCTGCTGCGCTATCCGGCGCCCATATCCTTTTCCACTGCTCCGTGTGTGTTCGCCGCTGCGACACACACGTTTCCTAAAAGAGCAAAGGCATTTTTAAATGCCAACCATGTCAGGCTCTTGCAGAGCAGTTCTCAGCGACAGGGACCGCCATTTGCTTTGCTATGGAGGAGGACAGCTGCTCTCTCCTGGCGTCCGGGAGCGAGGAATGGTCGGGCTCTATCGCTGACCCCACCCCGTTGACACAGGAGTCCAGCGTGAGGGCCTCGGCTTTGACTGGACCATGCCCCAGGAGCCTGCGCCCAACAGGTTGGATGGCTGCTTTCTCTCAGGACGCCGCTCTGCACCTGTTTCTAGGCCCGCTCCCTTCCTTCCCGAGCTTCACGACGAGCTCTCCAAATCGTGGGGAGCCCCGTACTCGGCCAGGCTGAGATCCACTGTCTCTTCCACGCTCTCTGCAGTCGACAGCGCGAAGGACAAGGGTTATCTCTCCGTTCCTCCGGTTGAGGAAGCAGTGGCAGTGCATTTGTGTCCGCCCTCCGCTGGATGGCGCGCCAAGTCAACTCTGCCCACCAAAGCCTGCCGGACCACGTCAGTCTTGATCAGCCACGCCTACGCTGCCGCCGGTCAGGCCGCATCTGCACTGCACGCCATGGCTGTTTTGCAGATCCACCAGGCCAACCTCCTCCGCTCTCTGGACGAGGCTGGACCAACTAAGGAGTGTGTGACGGATTTGAGGAGTGCGACGGACTTGGTTCTCAGAGCTACTAAAGCCGCCACCCAGGCCATCGGCCGCAACATGGCTTCTCTCACCATCACGGAGCGTCACCTGTGGCTCACCTTGTCCTACATGTCAGAGTCCGACCGCGCCACTTTCCTGGACGCTCCTATCTCTCCGACGGGTCTCTTCGATCCCTCTGTGAAAGGCTTCACGGAGCGTTATTCGGAGGTGCAGAAAACGTCTCAGGCCATGAGACACTTTCTGCCACGGCGTTCCAGTTCTGCAGCAGGCCGTGCTAAGAAGCAGCCCCGCGTTCCCAAGAAACACGTTCCCTTTCGTTCATTCACTCCTACGTCACGTCGGTAGGAGTTACCAACGAATTGGGATCCCTAACAAAACGCCATGGTGCTGGCCCCTTCCAGTGCCCTGCTTAAGCTTCCAGCCAGCAGTTTCTTGATACTTCTCTCTTTATGTGCGGAAGCTTAGCTGGGAAGGATCACACTGCTGTTCCGCAAGACCCGCTCAGTGGAATTGGATAACACTGTGAAAGCGTGCCTACTTCGTAGGAGGGAACGCTGCGGAGCCCAAAACCTGCCCGAAGGGAGGCACTAGGAAAACACATGTGCACTAGCCCGTGGGGTAGTGGACACATGGCAGTCTCTGAGGTAGTCCCAGCCCGGAGGGTGGGAGCATACTCAACAGAGACAGAAGGAAGGTGTACTGGAACTCACGAGGTTAGCTGTTTCCAGGAGTAGTAACCAACGGAGCAGGATAACGCACATATCTGGCCCATGGGGCGAGAATGGCATAGCAAGCCGACACTAACCTAATTCCTCGCGCTACTGGCCGTAGCGAGTACACGGGAGGAAACAGGTTCTGCACAAAGGCTATAAAACCTAGCGAACGTGTTAGGTGTCACCCAGCCCGCAGCTCTGCAGATGTCTGTCAGCGAGGCGCCTTGAGCCAACGCCCAGGAGGAGGCAGTCCTAGTAGAGTGTTCCCCCACCTAGGTGGGCAAGGCACGTCCTGGGACTCATACGCCCGGACGATAGCAACCACTAGCCAGTGGGCTAACCTCTGCTTGGAGACAGCCTTCCCCTTCTGCTGGCCTCCGTAACAGACGAAGTGCTGGTCTGAGGTCCTAAAGCTTTGAGTTCTGTCAATGTAGCAGCGCAGAGCGCGAACGGGACAGAGAAAAGCCAGGGCTGGGTCTGCCTCCTCTGGGGGCAGCGCTTGCAGGTTCACTACCTGATCTCTAAACGGAGTGGTAGGAACCTTGGGCACATATCCGGGGTCTAAGAACAACATGAGAGAAGTCCGGCGCAAAATGCCTGCAGGTTCCCTACCCTCTTGATGGAAGCCAAAGCCAGCAGAAGAGCTGTCTTCATTGACAGGATATTCAATTCGACTGCATGCAAGGGCTCAGGGGATTCTGGAGTGCTCTGTGCACTAAAGTTAGATCCCAAGAGGGTACGGGGTGCGGATTACGAGGGGGTTTCAACCTCCTGGCACCCCCGAGGAACCTGATGACCAGGTCGTGCTTTCCCAAAGACTTAACTTCTACTGCATCGTGATGAGTGGCTATTGCAGCAAAATACACTTTGAGGGTGGAGGGAGACAGCCTTCGCTCCAACCCATCTTGCAGGAAGGAAAGGACGACACTGATCGGGCAGGTTCGGGGATCTTCCCGGCGGGAAGAACACCAACCGACGAACAGGTTCCACTTCAACGCATAGAGGTGCCTCGTAGAGGGTGCTCTAGCGGAAGTGATGGTGTCTACCACAGCCTGTGGTAGGCCACCTAGAAGAGAGAGAGAAGGTCCTTCCTCAGAGGGATCGGCCAAGGAGGGGCTGTTGCGAGGAGCATGAGTTCCGCAAACTGGAAAAATACGGCACAACGAGCAGGACCTGCTCCTCGTCCTCCCTGACCTTGCACAGAGTCTGTGCGAGAAGGCTTACTGTGGATGAAGTCGCCATTCTCCCGGAAGGGGCGGCTGCCGTGAGAGCTCGTCGGCTGCACGTTGAGCACACCAGGGATGTGAATGGCTCGAAGCGACCTCAGATGCTTCTGACTCCATAGGAGGAGATGGCGGGTAGGTCGCGACATACGACGGGAGCGTAGACCACCTTGGCGGTTGATGTACGCAACGGTCGCAGTGCTGTCCATACGGACCAGTACATGCTTGTGTTGAAGTAGCCCTCTGAGGTGCAGTCCTCCGAAACTGCATGCCCATTGTACGTGGCCCAGCATACCTGGACACCTGGACTAAGGGCACTCCGGCCCGTAGAAACGCAGGGTCTGACCAAGGGCTGAAGGTTTGGCGACAGTGGGGGGTGATGTTCACCCGGAACGTGCTGCTCTGCCACGCCCATCTCGGGACTCGATCGTGAAGCCAGCGCTGAAGCGGTCTCATATGGAGCAGACCAAGCAGCGTTACTGCGGCTGCAGCTGCCATATGCCCCAGGAGCCTCTGAAACGGTTTCAGTGGGACCGCTGACCTGCCTTGAAAGGACTTGAGACAGTTGAGCACTGACTGGACGCGCTCCAGTCTGACCGACCGAGTCCAACTCCATACCGAGATAAGAGATCCTCTGCGTGGGGCAGAGTTTGCTCTTGTCCCAGTTGACCTGAAGCCCCAGCTGACTGAGATGCCGAAGCACCATGTCCCTGTGTTCGCACAACAGATCCCGCGAGTGAGCTATTATGAGCCAGTCGTCGAGATAGTTGAGAATGCGAACGCCCACGTTCTCTCATGGGAACAATGGCTGCCTCTGTGACTTTCGTGAAGACACGGGGTGACAGGGCCAGCCCGAAGGGTAGGACCTTGTACTGATATGCTCAACCCTCGAACGCAAAACGTAGAAACGGTCTGTGTCGAGGAAGAATCGAGACATGAAAGTACGCGTCCTTCAGGTCGATCGCTGCAAACCAATCCTGGGGACGGATGCACTCGAAGATGCATTTCTGCGTCAACATTTTGAACGGAAGCTTGTGCAGGGCCCGATTCAAAACTCGCAGGTCCAGGATTGGTCGTAACCCACCGCCTTTCTTGGGTACAATGAAGAAAGGGCTGTAAAACCCTTACCTCATCTCGGCTGGAGGGACCGGCTCGATCGCGTCCTTCGCCAGCAGGACGTCGATCTCTTTCCTCAGGACAGAGGCATCGCAGCTCCGCACATGGGTGAAGCGGATGCCCCTGAACTTGGGAGGCCGGCGGGCAAATTGAATTGCATAGCCGAGCCGGATGGTACGGGTGAGCCACCGAGACGGCCTGGGAAGCACTAGCCAGGCTTCGAAGAACCGTACCAGCAAGCCCACCCGGACCACCGTCGTACCTGGGGTGGGGCAGCGTGGTGGAAGGCAGGGACTCGACTCCGGAGGCATTGCAGCGGCCGAGAGTGGGGTCTGGGTGTGCGGAGCAACACCAACCTGCTTCCACCAGGGGGCAGACGGCAGGGAAGGCAGGAAGGTGTTCGGCTGCTCGCTGCCCAGAGGCGAAGGAAGGAGGGGAAATGAGGAGCGAGGCCCGGGGGCGTCGAGTCCAGGTTTCTGACCCTCCTTGCCCAGCGGGGGCAAGGGGAAGGAGAGCGGCGAGGCAATTGAGCGTCGTCCTTGACTACTAGTCTTGGCCGTGTGTGACCCAGGGGAAGTGGAAACTGCTCTTTTACTGAAGTTTTGGGTACCGAAACAAAACGGAACCAAGGATTCTCCACCTGGCCCTCCTCCGGGGGAAGGAGTGGTGCAGACACGCACTCCTGGAGAGCAGCAGTCACGTCCTCTGAGTCGCCCGTTTCAGGGTCGCTTCCCTCTCCTCTTGCCGGGGGGTTTAGACCAACTCCGAGCAGGCTGGGCAGCTCTCTTGCAGCCGGCACCCTGCTGCCTAGGTGGAGGCTGCTGCTTAGGCTGAGCAGGCGGCGGCAGGAGGGCGCCCTCGGCGACGAGCAGCTGGAGGAGCAGCCGGCGAAGACTGGGCAGCAGCAGCCTGTCTCCGGGGCATGATGTGCTTGATGACCTCCGACTGCTTCTGGGCGGCGGAGAACTGTTGGGCATAGCTCTCCACCGCGTCGCCGAAGAGGCCACCCTGGGAAATGGGGGAGTTCAGGAACCTACTCTTGTCCGACTCCCTCATATCGGCCAGGGTGAGCCACAGGTGTCACTCCTGGACCACGAGTGTGGACATCGCCCAGCCCAGGGAACGTGCGGTGACTTTCGTCGCCCGGAGGGCGAGATCCGTCGCCGTACGCAGCTCTTGGAGCACCCCAGGATCGGTACCTGAGCACCTTGGCCTGGTGGACCTGGAGAAGCGCCATGGCATGCAGGGCAGATTTGTGTATGCTTCCGCTTTATACGCGTAATGCAAATCCTGCATGCCAATGTTCATTGGCTCGTTTTAGTTTCACTCTAGGACAATTCGAAAGGAACCGGAAGTCTCCCTAGCGTGATCCCAATTCATTGGTAACTCCTACCGACGTGACGTAGGAGTGACCGAACGAAAGGGAACTAGTGAACTACAGTGCAGTCTTGATTACAGTAATTCCGGCATGATGTGAATGCAGCATTAATCTATCTTAAATTAAAACCAGATTGTTAACCTAGTTTATTCCTTTGGCACAGTTCCAGAGGGTGTGAAGCTGAATCTGGTTCTGTGTGTGAGTAACAGAAGATTAAAATCCTTCATATCAAACCTGATCCTGAACCAGGGAGACAGAAGATCAGAGCTCAGCTCAGGGTGTGTGAGGAGAGACGTGGAGCTTCATGGACGTCTGGTGTCTTTGGTGGAGCTTCCAGCTCTGTTCAACACTCAGATCTCAGAGGAGGAAGTGATGCGTCAGACGCTCCACTGTGTGTCTCTCTGTGATCCTGGAGTTCATGTGTTCATCCTCATCATTCCTGATGCTCCACTTAATAATGAAGACAGAGCAGAAATGGACAAAATCCAGAAGATATTCAGCTCAAGAATCAACAAACACACCATGATCCTCATAAACCAGAATTCAGAAGACAGGACAGCAGAACTAAATGAAGAAACACAGTCTGTCATTGAGAGTTTTGGAGGACGACATAATTTCATTGGCCCTGACACAGAAGTGTCCATGTTAATGGAGAAACTAGAGCAGATGGTTGAGGCAAACAGTGGTGTTTATTTCTCTACAGAGACATTGTTGGATGTACAGATGGAAAAACTGCAGACATTTGAAGAAATGAAGACAAAAATCCATTCATTAGAGACGTGGTTTCAGTCAAAAGGTAATGATCAGAAAATCTGTATGGATTAAACACTTTATGATTGTAAAAGTCTACTCAGATTTGTGAGACAAAACATTAACATTGCATGCAGAGTTCAGAAGAAATACTATGATTAGCACGTGATGCTTAAGTATAAATTATACACAATATTGTCTGATGACCTGGATGATGAACAATCTTCACTTTAAGTTTAATATATTGTTTTAAATTTTATTTGATCTATCTTTAGATTCCAGAGAAAGAGAAGATGATCTGAGGATTGTGCTGCTGGGAAAAACTGGAGTTGGGAAGAGTTCAACTGGAAACACCATCTTAAGAAGAGACGCATTTACAGCAGAAACATCTCAACAATCAGTCACTAAAGAGTGTCAGAGAGAAAGAGCTGAAATCAACGGGCGACACGTTACTGTGATCGACACTCCAGGACTGTTTGATACTGATCTGACTAATGAGGAGATCCAGAGAGAAATAAGCAACTGCATCCCCATGATCCTGCCCGGACCACATGTGTTCATCATTGTTCTCAATTTAGGACAACGATTCACTCAAGAAGAAGCAACAGCAGTGAAGATCATACAAGAGACATTCGGTAAAAACTCTTTAATGTACACAATGGTGCTCTTCACCAGAGGAGATGATCTTAAGAATACAACTCTTGAACAGTGTTTGGGAAAACCTGGATGTCCTTTGATGAAGCTGATTGAAACGTGTGGAAACAGATACCATGTGTTCAATAATAATCAGCCTGGAAACCGAACACAGGTGTCTGATTTACTGCAGAAGATAGACGACATGGTGAAAGCAAACGGAGATAGTTACTACTCATGTAAGATGTTCAGAGAGATGGAAAGAGAGAAACAAGAACAACAGATGAAGATCCTGACGGAGAAAGTGGAACAACTGAACAAAGAGAGAGAGGAACTATTGAACAAACATGAAGAAAAGATGAAGAGGGAAAGAGAGGAATGGGAGAGACAGAAACAACAGGAATTACAAAAAAGAGATGAAGAAAATGAGAGAAGAAGAAAGAAAGAACAGGAAATGAGGGATGAATATAATCAGATACTTCAACAAGAGAACAAGAGAATGAAGGTAATAATGGAGGAAGAAAGACAGAATCGTGATAAAGAGAGAAAGAGAAGAGAATGAGAGAAGGAGAAAGATAGAACAGGAAACATGCAATGAATATTATCAGAAACTAAAACAAGAGAGAGAAAGAAGACAGAGAGAGAGAGATGATCTTCAGTTCAAACATGAAGAAGAGATGAAGAGAGTGAAGATGATGATGGAGGAAGAAAGACAATTCATAGAGGACCATGAAAGAGAGATACGAAAGGAGATGAAGAGAGAACGAGACGACTGGGAAAAACAGAAAAAAAAGGAAAGACAAAGAGAAGAAGAGGAGAAAGAAATACATAGATCTAATGAACTTCATGCAGGAACTCCTGAGGTTCAGCACACAAACAGTAAGTCAATATGATAATCAGCTAATTTTGCACAAACTTTTTTTATCTGGGTGCAAACAATACCCTGCTTTTATTTCATTATGTAGTTGCTATATTGTTGAGGAAATATTTAACTGATTGCACAGAGAATCGTCAGTCACAACAAACATTTTGGCAGCTAGTTTAGGTTATTTTACAGTGTAGCTACCATTGTTTGTAAATGCTTTAACCAAAGAGACTTAAAGGTTAGTTCAGCCAAAGAAATAGGTCTGAAGTTATTTAAAGGGTTAGTTCACCCAAAAATGAAAATTATGTAATTAATGACTCACCCTCATGTCGTTCCAAGCCCGTAAGACCTCCGTTCATCTTCGAAACACAGTTTAAGATATTTTAGATTTAATCCGAGAGCTTTCTGTCCCTCCATTGAAAATGTATGTACGTTATTCTGTCCTTGTCCAGAAAGGTAATAAAGACATCATCAAAGTAGTCCATGTGACATCAGTGGGTTAGTTAGAATTTTTTTGAAGCATCGGAAATACATTTTGGTCCAAAAATAACAAAAACTAAGCTTTATTCAGCATTTTATTCTCTTCCGGTTCTGTTGTCAATCTGCGTTCACGACTCCGCAGTGACGCTTCTGACGTAAGACGCTGCTGACGTATTATCTGGTGCGCCCGAGCTTCGTTTACAGTCTGAGGGAGACTGATAACACGAACAAAAAATTCTAACTAACCCACTGATGTCACATGGACTACTTTGATGATGTCTTTATTACCTTTCTGGACAAGGACAGAGGTCTTACGGGCTTGGAACGACATGAGGGTGAGTCATTAATGACATAATTTTCATTTTTGGGTAAACTAACCCTTTAAAACAGACGTGTCTAAGGAAGGCTTCTTGAGCAAAGGAGTAACAGAGGCAAATTTCAAGGATGCTGGAACAGAGCCATTTAGTAAAGATTTGTGCAGTAGAGATAACAGAGCAGGGCCTACAGACTCGATTAACAATTTGAAATACAGAGGATGTATTTCATCATAGAAACAGAAGGAAGGTTTTAGAGTGGCAATAATTTCAGTTAGAGTTTGTAGAGAAATGGGATTGAAGGCCTCCCAAGAGGCTAATGGGTGAATAACAACAACAGGGTCATTATAAGTGGTTATCATCTGGGGCCTAAGATTTGAGATTTTATCAATGAAAAAGCTCATGAAGTTTTTACATAGTGCATTGGAAGGATTTGGTATATGATTGACAGATGAATTTAAGACATCTTATAACTGGAAACAGGGCGCTTCTTCATCTAAGGGACTGAGCTGTCAGCCCGGAGGCATGCAACAAGACGCAGTGTCTCGTTCCCTGTTCTCAGGGAACCAGGGTTACAGTTGTAACCCGAGACGTTCCCTTTTGAAACGGAACTTGCACTGCGTCCTGAGATGCTTTTGGGGAATGCCCACGCTGCCATGCTGAGGGGATGCTTGTCGATATTTGGCTGTGACAAGCACTAAAACTCTTCAACTCCATGGTTTACTGAAATACCAGAGTTAAATTCCCCTACAGGTATGCACCAGGCTGTCAGCAGCACTACACCCTATGGCCACTGCCCAAGAGGAAGTAGCTTCATGGATTCACCAAGAAAGACATGACCCAGAGCCAAGCTCAAAGGCTTGGAAACCACAACCAAACTTTGAGGGTGGTATCTTTAAGGGAGTATGGCCCAGGCCCTAGGGACCCGAGCCTGCTACTTTCAAGGGGAGACCAACGTCAACCCCCATACCAGGGAGGCTAACTTGCTCTATGTAGCTTTAGCCAACCACCTGCTCTAAATCTAATGCACTTACTGTAAAGGAGGCCCAGAGAGGGCCAACAACTTTAAAAAGCGCATCTAGAATCTTAAAACGGGTTATAAGAAAAATGCTTGCACAAAGCTATCAGTTCGGCATAGCTATGTAGTCCCAGGCAACGTATTCAACATGACGACATATATATGTTCAGGCTTATGCTAGAAACTCTAGGGAGCAACATATTCTGCATAGCGACTCTCCAAAACGAGAGGAGTAACAATTACCTCAATCTGAGCATAATGAGCACTCCTTTCAAGAGTGAACCTGACCACTGTCTCCAAAGTTGAGAAAGATAGTGCCTCCACGGGGGGACTGGGTCTCCCTCGTTGTGAGGGGGTGCTTGCAGGTTCACCACTTGGTCACTTAAGGGAGTAGTGGGAACTTTGGGCACATAGCCGGGCCAGGGTCTCAGGATCATGTGAAAGTATGCTCTAGGCATGTGTCGCTGATAGAAAAGGTCCCCTATCCTCTTGACGGAGGTGAGCGCAATCAGGAACACCGTCTTTATGGAGAGGACCTTCAATTTAGGACCGACCCAATTTTATTATTTTCTCCCCTTTTAGTCCGACCAAGTTGCGACATTAAATTTCTCTGTACTGTAGGCTAATAGGCCTATGTGTTGTAGCCCAGTCATTAAAAAACGATTTAGTTTCATATTCATGTTTAAATAAAATAATATAATTTGTTTTATATATTTCATGTTGATTATATGAAAAGTGAAAAGCATGAATAAGATAAGATGATCCCGAATATCGTGAGACAAATGGAGTGGGCAGACATGATTTTGACCACTTCATTAAGTTTGTTCAGCCTTTCTTTAAAGTGAATTTCGTTTTGTATTAATTGTATCTTAATTTTAATCAATGTTTCATCTACCAAATTCCTGGATTTAATAAATAAGAAGTAAATATATAGCAGGCAGGCAATATAATCAGGACACGGCCGGAGGCGCCCGCGTGTGAACTGATGAACTTAAATTAACCGAAACTCAACGTATAAGCTACTTGCCTCACAGACCTGAGAAATAGAAAGCATGAAATGTGTACTTTTAAACAAAACAATTCAAAACGAAAGAAAACAGACTGTTCTCTGCTTATAATCCGTATGAAATGTGCATTTCTCTCTGGCGCGTTCACTGCTGCGAAGATCGCGAGTAAGCATCGTCATCTTTGACACAACAAACACTTGCTTATTAATAAACAATTGAAATGTCTCATTGATATATTTGACATAGGCCTATTAATAATCATTACTTTTCCAAGTTCTTTGTGACAGCTTTTAGGTGCGTTATTGGCAGCGCACCCTTTCATGTTGTTACATGAACGCGTCACCTGTGTGGTTTATCGCGGGCACGGGTCGGGTAACGGGCCAAATATTAACGGGTCTGGGCGGGTGAGGATTTAATTTTGATATTATCACGGGTGACGGGTCGGATCTGGTGCTGAACTTTGCGGGTACGGGCGGGGGCGGGTCTCCAAAAATGGACCCGTGCAGGACTCTGGGTGAGGACACGCACACTTTGAGGGTATAAGCAGACAGTCACTTTTCCAGGTCTTCTTAAAGAAAGGAAAGCACTGACCTGACTGTGCATCTTCGTGGATCCTCCCACCACAAGTAACACCACGTCGCAAAAAGGCGCCATTGTAAAGCCGTCTAGTAAAGGGGTGTGTGATAGTGTCTACTACTGCTAGTGGCAGACCTCTGAGAGGTCTGGGCGCAGGTGCCAGATTTTGCCCTGGTGAGTCCTTAGGATGTATTTCCACATACTAACCTCCCCTGGTGAGTCTTTAGGATGTATTTCCACATACTAACATGTGGTCTCCATAGTGTCCCTTTCTTGTTAGAGAAAAGAGAACACTTCCCCATCAGAAACAATCAAACTTTTCTGGAAAAGATCCCCTTTCTCAGGGGAATTTGCCACGGAGGGGCCAATGCCATCAGCATGAGCTCTGAGAACCAAGTCTGGTTGGGCCAGTAGGGCGTAACAATTAGAATTCCTGTCCCACTGGGGGAAATGCGTACTTACGCAGGTCCGGGGGACAGCTGTGTGCTACTGTAACTGTGCTGATGTGAGCCTGGGTCAGGGAATACCCCAGAGCACAATGGGAGGATTCCTGGAAGGCAAACAGGTCCATCTGAGCCTCGACAAATTTGCTGGATCACCTGGGAGTGGAGTCTCCACTCTGTCGAGAGAGCCCGTCGGTTGTGCAATTGAGGATGCCTGGAATGTGAGTGCCCTGCAGAGACTTCAGTCTCTTCAGACTTCAGTTGTGACGTGAGGTTAGCAGACACCGCCCTGGCGGTTGATGTATGCCACCACTGCAGTGTTGTCCATGCGAACCATCACGTACTTCCCTTGAACTAATGGACGGAACCGCTTCAGGGCAAATAATCACAGCCAACAACTCCAAGCAGTTGATGTGCAAGTGCAAGCAGGGTCCTATCCAGTGCCCATTGCATATGGCGCCCCAGCCTGTGTTGTAAGCATCTGTTGTGACAACAACATGCCTGGACACTCGTTATAGGGGAAAAACTGTCTGTAAAAATGTGAGGTCTACCAAGGACTGAAATTGCAACAACAGATCATTGTGATGGCCACACAATGCGTGCTGCGGCTCCATGCCACCCTCGAGTCCGAGGTTAATGCTGAAGCGGGCTCATATGCATCAACACCAGCGGCATGGTCGCAGCTGAGGAAGCCATATGCCCTAGGAGCCTTTGAAAATATTTCAGTGGAACCACTGTCTTGTGCTTGAATAATTTTAAGCATTTCAGTATTGACTGAGCACAATCCTCTGAAAGGCATGCTGTCATCGAGCTGAAATGAGATGCTCTGCACAGTGGAGAGCTTGCTCTTCTCTCAGTTGACCCTAAGTCCCAATCGGGCTAGGTGCCTGAGGACCAGGTCCCTGTGTTGGCATACCAACTCTCACGAGTGAGCTAGAATCAGCCAGTCAACGAGATAGTTGAGTATGTGAATGCCCACTTACCTGAGAGAGGCAAGGGCAGCCTCCGTGACTTTCATAAATACGTGATGAGACAGGGACAACCAGAAAAGAAGGATCTTCTACTGACATGCCTGACTCAGTCCTTCAGGTCTATCGTTGCAAATCAATCTTGACGCAGGCCAAGATTTGTTTTTTCTTTCTGTCTGTTATTATTATTTTTTATCCATTTACCTTTATTTAACCGGGAGAAAAAAATACTTTTCAGGAGTGTCCTGGCCAAAATAGGCAGCCGAGTTTGCATAACAATTATACATCAAAGTTAAAACAATCCCCCCAAAAAAACAAAAAAACATATAAACATAAAACATGCAACTCAACATTTACACACCATTCTTTTACTCTCAAAGGTTACGTAGTAAAATTTGAAAATGACTACAGGACACCAATTATTTAGCTTGGAGAAGATTCCAATCTGAGGTAGCACTGCCTTTAGTTCCAAAAGGTAGTATAGTTTAATTTGCATCACTGATTAGTCAGCTTAGTCTTGTTTGCTTACTTTTTTTTACTTTGGCAAAGTCCAGCATTTTCAACTGGGGCATTTAGAAACCAGGAAGCAATATTTTTAAAGGGAGCATTGAGGTGTTTTCGTGGGGCATTTGTTTCAGGTGAGTTTACGCCAAAGATTCACAATGAGATAAGCTGAAACTTGTAACTGCTTGAAAAGAAAGTGCAACATTCGAAAACCTGACAGTTTACATCAATGCAACTAAATGGGATGTGTATCATTTCCATAGCAAGGACTCTTCACTTCAGTGTTTCCGTCAGCTTTCTGTAGCACAGCTGTTGGACTTCTAGTGAAAACAACTTAACCTCTAGCATCCAGACACACACTATAACCAAACTAACTATATCCAGACACCTGCCACCTGACAAAATGCATTCAAAATAGCAAGGGGTGGTAAAAGACGTAGATAATGGATACATGGGTGCTGGCCAAAAACAAATAAATAAATAAACATTGAGAAACACTGGGATGGACTGTTGCAAAAAGTTTACATTTTAGGATTGAGTTCAACACTTGCTTCTTATGGTCCCAAATGTTATCAGTTGTTAATCTCTAAACTCTATTATTGTCTTTTTCAGATGAAGAAGATCCAGGATGTTTGAGAATCTTGCTGTTTGGGAGGAAAGGAAATGGAAAGAGCACCACAGGAAACACAATCCTCGGAAACAACCAGTTTCACAGCGAAAGCAGTTCAGATTCGGTGACCACTACTTGTCAGAAGGGAGATGTTGAAGTTGATGGTAAATCAGTAGCTGTTGTTGATACTCCAGGACTCTTTGACAGCTCACTGACAAAAGAACAAGTGGTTGAAGAAATGATGAAGTGTGTTTCACTGTCCGCACCTGGACCTCATGTGTTCATCATTGTGTTGAGTGTGGGAGAAATCAATCAAGAGGAGAGAAACACTTTAGACGTGATAAAGATGATCTTTGGCTCAAAAGCAGCAAAGTTTAGTATTGTTCTCTTCACTAGAGGAGATGAACTGAAAAAACAAACAATAAAACAATATGTAGAGAAAAATGATGAACTCAAGAAACTGATCAGAGAATGTGGAAACAGATTCCTGGCTTTTAACAACAGAGAAACACAAGATCGGACGCAAGTTACTGAGCTGATAAACATGATAGAAGCGGTGAAGAACTCTAATGATGGCCGATACTTCACTAATGAGATGTTTGAGGAGGCAGCGATCTCCATTCAAAAGAGAAGGAAAATGCAAGAAGAGAATAAAAGAAAAAATCTGGCTCAAGTTGAAGAATTAAAAGCCAAGTATGTCCTGGAAGTCAAACTCACGAGAAAGAGACTGGAGGACAAGAAACTAAAGATAGATGAGGAGAGAGAGAGTCTGGAGAACAAGTTCAGTGAAAAAGAGGAAACACTGTGGACAGAGTTTGAGGAGCAAGAAAAATCAGAGGAGATGAGACAAGAGGAGGAGGAATGGGAACGATCAGAAGAGGAAGAACAGCGAAGAGCTGAATATGATCAAACAAGAGATGAGATGGAGAGAGAGATTGAAAATTACAGATTACAGTGTGAAAAAATGCAAAAGAAAACAGAAAAGAAAACCAAAAAGAGAGAAGATGAAAATAAACAAGCTCGAGATGAGATGAAAACTGAGCAGGAACACATCATGGCAGAGTTAAGAAGAGAACAGGAAGAGGAAATAAAAAAGAGAGATTTAGAGGAACAAATGAAGAAGGGACAAGAAGAGAAAGAGAGAGAAGAATGGAAGAGAAAAATAAAAGAGGCTGAAGATGATGAAGAGATTCAAGAGGAAATTAAACGACAGCAGAGAGAATGGGAGAACGAAAAGAAAAGACAGATGAGAGAACGAGAGGAAGAGGAAAGGAGGAGAAAAGAGAGACACGAGGAACAGCTGAGAGAAAAACAGGAAGAACTGGATAAAATGAGAAAGAAATTTGAAGCCAGGGGAGAAGAAGAAGAACAGATGATAGAGGAGGAGAAGCAGAAACTGAGAAGAGAGAGAGAACAGATAGAAAAAGAATATAAAGACAAGAAAACTGAAATGAAAAGAGATTATGAGCAGCTGGAGCGAGAGAGAAAAGAGGAGTGGAAGAGGAGAAAACGAGAGGATGAAGAGAGACAAAGGGGGATGAGAAAGAGATGGGAGAAAATGATGGAAGATCTGAAACGAGAGCAAGAAGAAGAGATCGAGAGAAGAGAAAGAGAGGAGAGAGACAGAATAGAAAGAGAAGAAAAAGAGTGTGAAGAAATGAAACAGAAACATGAAGAGGAACTAGAGAAGATGAAGAAGAAACATGAAGATGAAGCCAGAAAACAAGAAGAAGAATTGAATGATATCAGAAAGAGAAAAGAGCAGCTCAAGGACAGGCTTGAACAACTATATGAAGTGAAAAGGTCTCAAAAGGAGCTGAAAGGAAAATGGTGTCTTGTCATGTGAAACAACTTTAATCATTATTGATGAGCCAGATAGATGATAGATGGATGGATAGATGATAGATGGATGGATAGATGACAGATGGATGGATAGATGATAGATGATGGATAGATAGATAGATAGATAGATAGATAGATAGATAGATAGATAGATAGATAGATAGATAGATAGATAGATAGATAGATAGATGATAGATGGCTCTTGTCTTCTGTAGTGAATGTGAAGGGTTTCTGTATTTCTCTTTCTCTCCATTCACTTAATCAGGACTCTTGACATTCGCTCCTGTCCCGCAGAGTTTAACAGAGTTGAACTAAAGTGATCATGCAAAATTCATTTTCTCTAGGTGGATTTTAAAACATGATGAAACAACATGAATTATAGCAGACCTTAAAAGACAAAAAAGATAGAAAAGAAACAAACAAACTCAAAGTCTGCTATTATTTTCATGCTTAATCCATTATGCTGTTCCTTTGTTCTCTGTTTATTCTCTCTATTTTTCATCAGATCAGTAATTACTGAGAGAAAATACGTTTTATTTTATTTTATGTTTTTGTTCATTCATACAATGATACATGTTCTAATCATACAATCATTTTCATTTAATTATTCAATTTAATTATAAAACCATTCATTACACATTTGAACCATTTAATCATTACAGTACGTATAATTTTCCTTGCTATTGTTGTTTAATCTTAAGATTGTGTGTTCTCAAGGGATATTTGTCTTCAAAAGTCAGAGATAAGAGAAGAATGTCTCCGTTTCAGTGTTGTGAAGCATTGATTTTGCTTTGGTAAAACAACACTTGTTGGATGCATGCTGGACAGTCGAGGATCTGACTACACTCAGACGGAGTAAATCAAATTCAGACTAAGCCAACAAAGTTCGAGCTTCAAACCTCAAAACTGCTTTCTGGTATTTCATGGCTTTCTCTGTCAGACGGATATGAAAGCTTTAGCATAAGTTCTGCTGGGAAGACTCAATTATTACGTCACTTATTGCTTCACTTCTATCCAATCATATTATTATGCTTATCGTATAAAAGCACGGTACTTACACATGTTTGAGTTCGCAGATACTGAAGCGACGATTACGTCTTGCTCACCTGCTAAAACCGCCATGTCTACTGACGCACCCGTTGTCTGCGATTACTCAGATTCCGACGATGAATTCATTCCGCCTTCTCCTCTTCCAACACGTCGTAGCTCGCGCATTCAATGCCGCGGCTCGCCATGGGCGAGCTGGCCTTCGGAGGATATAATTATTGCTGTGGAGGCCGCCGGTATCCCCATCAGCCGTGGTTTATCCAGAGAGGATTTATTGCTCTTGGCCTTCAACACTCTGGGCAATCCACCAGAACCTGCTCCTCACAGCCCAGCAACCGCTCCCGCACCCGGCCAGACGAAACAAGCCGGCAGGAAGAGAATCGCAAAATCCTCGTCGCCACACCCAGCAAAAAGATCTACGCAGCATTCTGCTTCTACTTCGCTGGATCCATCCGAGCCCGCTGCAGTTAATTCTCAAATTCTCCAAGCCGTCCAAAGCCTCTCTAAAACCGTCAAGACATTGGAGTCAAAGATGTCAAAGTTTGAACTCTCACTCAATAATTCCAATAGCTCGGTTCCAGCTATTAATGTCTCCGCGATGTCCCAGGTTCCTCCCTCAGCCATCGGATTAAGCGATACATCGAACATGCCATCTACTTCAGCCATGCCAACTTTTCTTCAGCCGATAGAGTCAACATTTCAGGACGCCTCTGCAACACCCGAAACTTCCTCCTTCAACCTTTCTTCAGCCGTGCCAGCTCAGTCTTTTGGTAGGCGTTTCGTCTCTCCAGCTGCAGCTACAGTGTCTCCTCTTATTAGAGCGAACATTGTCCAAGGTAAGGACATTAACTTGGCTTCACTCCTGCTTCCCTCGCCTGCCGTTGACAGGAAAATGGTAGACTGTGGTGACGTGGCAGTCCTCCTCAAAACATCCGATCCCAGATTAAACCGGAATCTTTCATTCGGCGAATTCGTCATCGCATTCAGCCTTTACAGAGATATTTTGTGCCAGGTTTTTCCTGATCGGAGGGAAGAGTTAGATCTGTATCTAGCTTTAATGGCTGACTTTAACCAAAGGTACGGGGGAACCTTATTTTACGAATACCACAAGTCTTTTTCTGCCAAATCTTCTTCTTTCATCTCGCTCTACAACTCCAGACTAGACTGGTCCGTTACCGACACGGAATTGCTTGTTCGCCACTTCGGGGGTCAAAAAATGCTGGCATGTCCCATTTGTAGCGCTCATGGACATTCAGCGTCATTCTGCCCGAAAGCATTCGCTACTAAAGCGCCGGGTGCTGTCCAGGGTGCTGACAATGTAAGGTTTCCACAAGAGAGCAGGAGACGCTACGCGCCTGTTAGAAGTGTTTTTCCCTGTGTTAATTTCAATGAATCTGTTTGTGTTTTTTCTCAATGTAAATATGATCACGTCTGCAGTTTTTGCAAGGATCCTCATCCGAAATCGGTCTGCCCTCGCCGGTACAAACCTCCAACCAGAGGGAGAGGGAGAAAATTCTGAGAAAGCACCCTTCAACTCCCATTAATATTTCTATTCTCTCTAACTACCTGTCTTCTCACCCTGACCCGATTTTTGTCGATTACTTAATCACAGGTTTGTCACAGGGGTTTCGAGTGGGTATCCTCTCCCATCTCACCACTTCTTTCATAGCCAAGAACTTACAGTCAGCAATTACTGAACCAGATGTGGTATCTAACCTGCTAGAAAAAGAGGTCAATAAAGGATATGTTATAGGCCCTTTTGCTTCCCCTCCTTTCTCGACCTTCCGGATTAATTCCATCGGCGTTGCAACTCGGAAATACTCCGGCAAAAAACGTTTAATTTTCGACATGTCATCTCCCCATTCTGCCTCCACAGCGAGCGTCAACGAATGTATACCTCTAACACCATTTTCCTTACATTATGCCTCAGTAGATAACGCTATCCATTTAATCAAGATTGCCGGTCAAGGAGCTTGGTTGGCTAAAGCTGACATTACCGACGCTTTTAAAACGATGCCAATACACCCTTCCGACTGGCCACTTTTCGGCGTTAAATGGAATTCAAAATTCTATTTTGCAGTACGGCTCACATTCGGTTGTAGAAGTAGCCCGCACATCTTTAATAGCCTCTCTGAAGCATTGTGCTGGATCCTGCTGAACGTTTGCAAGCTTCCATTCGTTTTACACCTACTCGATGATTTTCTGCTGATCGATTTTCCGTCTCAACAATCTTCAATTCTCGACACACTCAAACAGATTTTCAGCGACGTCGGCGTTCCCCTCTCCGCTGAAAAAACCATGGGTCCCTCTACTTCGTTAGAATTCCTAGGGATTTCCCTCGACACAGTTCTAAT
Organism: Leuciscus idus; assembly: GCA_021554675.1. Lineage (NCBI taxonomy): Eukaryota > Metazoa > Chordata > Actinopteri > Cypriniformes > Leuciscidae > Leuciscus > Leuciscus idus. The sequence continues at coordinate 2,486,349 of CM038625.1, read as the reverse complement.
GCAAGCTTCTCTTCCCTCCGAAAAGCTCGTAAGAATTAGATCTTTTCTTGAATTGTTTTCTTCTCTACAAACCGTCTCCAAGCGCGACATGCTCTCGCTGCTCGGCCACCTTAATTTCGCTATGAGCATCATTCCTCAAGGCAGAGCTTTCATTTCTCGATTGCTTACCTTGGCCCATTCTGTCGAAAAACTAAGCGACCAAATTCTTCTCGATGAAGGGTGCCAGTCTGATTTAAATTTTTGGAAGCACTTGTTAAGTGAATGGAACGGTATCTCTTTTTTCTACCACGACATTTTCGAATCATCGATCGAATTACAATTATTCACTGACGCTGCCCCATCTATCGGGTTCGGGGGCTTCTTCCAAGGGGAATGGTTTGCCGAAAAATGGCCAAACGATTTTCCTAAAACTCTTTCTGGTTCAGTTTCATCCGCGCTCTACGAGATTTACCCCATAGCCGTTGCTAGCATGATCTGGGGTCACGCATGGTCTCGCAAACGCATCTTGATGTTTTGCGACAACGAAGCCACAGTTGCCATCATTAACAAAGGCAGATCTTCATGCCTTACAATCATGCCTTTCGTGAGACGGTTAATCTGGCAATCCGTTGTTTCTAATTTTATTATTAAAGCTGAACATATCCCTGGCCATTGCAACGTTATTGCTGACGCTCTCTCTCGGTTTCGATTTCAGACCTTCAGACGGCTTTGCCCGTTAGCCAACCAGGATCCAGCACCCTGCCCTCCCCTAGCAGCAATAATATTAAATTAAACGATCTGCTTACATCGGCTAGAAATTATATTTCTAAAGGTGTCGCTCCCTCTACTTTCAAAGCTTACACGTCCGCATGGTCAGCTTTTTCTATGTTCTGCTTCGCCTTCCAAATTCCAGTTTTTCCCATTTTGATTTCGACCGTTTGTTCCTTTCTCGTCTTTAATTTCGAAAATAGAAATCAAAAAATCTCTTCTATCCGTCGTCTCCTCGCTGGTATTCAATTCTATGCAAAAATCCATAATCCTAATTTTCCTAGTCTTTTTTCTGAAACTTCCATTCGTTTACTTCTTAAAGGTTTCGCGAAATCCTCTAGTAAACAAATCGACAAACGTCTGCCCATTACTCTGCCGTTGTTGCATAAATTCATCAGTTCCATCCGAAACGGTCTCTTTTCCTTTTACATCAATATTCTGTTAGAAGCAGTGTTTCTAGCTGCTTTTTACGGCTTCATGCGTCCAGGTGAATTCTCCTCAGATACTAATAAATTCGATCCTACCCGCGGCATTTCCTTTTCTGATATTTCTTTCTCATCTAATAGCTTCACACTAATTCTTAAACATTCAAAAAATGATAATAAAGCCTCCGGCGTCACCTTATCTTTTCCAAAAATCAACAACAATTTTTGTCCATTCACATCGATGGTTAAATTTCTTAAAATCCGCCCTAAAACTTCTAACCATGCCCCTCTATTTATCTTACCTAACGGTGCACCTCTTTCAAAAGGCTGGTTTCGAGCCCAGTTAAACTCTGTCGTCAAAAGCTGCAGTCTATCCCCCTCTCTCTATACCGGCCACTCATTCAGAATTGGGGCAGCTACTACAGCAGCTGATCGAGGAATTTCCACGTCGGCTATCAAGATCTTGGGCAGATGGTCTTCTTCGGCCTTCGAATCATACATAAGACCAGATTCTCAAACCATTCTTCAAGCCCAGCAAGCTCTACAATAACCATAAGGTAATTACTTATGCATCTACTGGTGGTGGTGTCATAATCTTATTTCCTTCATCCTGTTATTATTCTAGCTAGCACTCCTCAATGACGATCTAGTCAACTATTATGTGTGGCCTAGCGGCTCTGTTCAATGTGGCCTCGTCTCTATGTGGCTGTAGCAGCCGTTGTGCCTTTGTTACATGTTCGTTATTAAAATAAAATTAAAAAAAAAAAAATAAAAAAAATAAAAATTAAAAAAAAACCGTTGGCTATTTCACGCGATATTCATGTTCTATGTGGTCCACTTTCGTGTAGCCTAATGTGGCTGTCCCGTGGTCTTGTGGCCATAAAGTATGGCAGGTTCTGTGTGGCCTAGTGGCTCTGTCTCGTTGGCCTCGTTCAGTGTGGCTTAGCAGCCTTGTGGCCTGGTGGGCCTCGTCTTTGTGTCGGTCTCATGGCTTCGAGGTCCATGTTGCCATGTCCTATGTTCGGCCTTCAAGGCTGTGGCCCTTATGGCCTTGTTCTGCGTGGCTTAGTGGCCGTTGTCTGTACGTCTCGTCTATGTGTGGGTATATGGTTTGGAACTCTTTATGTTCTGTGTGGTCTACTGTGACCGTGTAGCCTAATGTGGCCTTGTCTCGTGGTCTTGTGGCCTTCATGGCATGGTTAAATGTGGCCTAGTGGCCTTGTACTCAAGTATGTCTGTCTACGTGTGGCATTAGTGGCCTTGTGGCCACGTGGGCCTCGTGTACATGTGGGGCTTGGCGCCTTGTGGCATATGTTTGCCTTGTCCTTTCAAAAAGATGCCTGAACGGCCAGTGGCCCCCTCGGGGCAGAGGTTTTATGTGGCTTAGATGCCGTAGTCTTGTGTGGTTTGTCTTCATGTGGCTCTAGTGGCTCGGTCTTGTCATTAAAAGATGCAATGGTGGCCAGTTGCCCCCCGGGGCATAGGTTTCGTGATCTTAAGGCTTAAGATAAAAAAAAAAAAAATAAATAAATAAAAAATAAATAAAAATAAATAAATAAATAAATAATAATAAAAAAAAAAAAAAAACTTATGTATTGTCCAGTCTTACCTCGTCTCTTTGTGGCATTAGCGGCCGTTGTGGCTTAGTAGCCTCGTCTCTGTGGTCTATTGTGGCCGTGTGGCTCATTAAAGCCTCGTCTCTGTGGTCTATAAAGGCCATGTGGTTCAATGAGGCCAGAGTCTGTGTTATGCTCAGCCCCAGGTGGCTGCTATATGTGGTCCAAGGAGGCCTGTTTATTATTTTTGCCAAGGCGGCTGTCTGTGTGGTCCAATGTGACCTAGTCTATGCAAGCCAAAAGCGGCATTGCCGGTCCAATGAGGCCTCGTCTCTGTGTTTTCCTAGGAGTGAACTGGCAATATATATAAAAAAAATATATATATATAAAAAAAAAAAAAAAATAAAAAAAAAATTTATATTAGAATTGTCCTTCTTCCCTATTAAACTTTAGGCACACTGTATTTCTCACATCTAATTTGTATCTTCACCATTTGTATCTTCCCTCTCTATTTTTCAGGAACCCCAGGACTCTAGACTGGTGGGTATACTCAGTTACCATCTTTTGGGGGTTGGCGTGCCCCGTCCCGGTGTATTCATACTCCACCTATTTTTGGGGGTCGGCTGCGCCCCTGCCTTCATCTTTAGGCAGGAATTGCAGATCCGATACTCTCGGACTATGCACTACGGACGGGGCCTACGCCAAATGACTTTGTAGATTATCAGCTTGCTGAGCTGTCAATAAATGTATGGTTTATTGAAATAACTCTCCCGAGTCTTTCTGGTAGAAATGAAAGCTTTAGCATAAGTTCTGCTGGGAAGACTCAATTATTACGTCACTTATTGCTTCACTTCTATCCAATCATATTATTATGCTTATCGTATAAAAGCACGGTACTTACACATGTTTGAGTTCGCAGATACTGAAGCGACGATTACCCCCATCCTCCCCACCACCACCAGGATGGTCCCGTCCATACCTCCCAGGAGGGGGGTCGGCTGCGCCCCTGCCTTCATCTTTAGGCAGGAATTGCAGATCCGATACTCTCGGACTATGCACTACGGACGGGGCCTACGCCAAATGACTTTGTAGATTATCAGCTTGCTGAGCTGTCAATAAATGTATGGTTTATTGAAATAACTCTCCCGAGTCTTTCTGGTAGAACTAATATTTCTGATGGGCGGACTCGATCAAACACTGATCACAATTGATACTTATAAATCATAACTATTTTTAGAGATTTTTAAAGGAAGTTTGGATGTTTGGATGTTGTTTTCATTGAATTATTTGTAACATGATCTGAACATTATTCACTGTAATCTGAACGTTATTCACTGTAATATAAACGTTATTCACTGTAATCTGAACGTTATTCACTGTAATCTGAACGTTATTTAGGAAATTATGCTGTACTTTCACATATTCAGTTATTTACTGGTGACAAGCACAAAAAAAATCAATAAAATGTGTCATTCACACAGATCGTGTGATGCTGTTATTCTGAAGAGTAACCACATAATAAATTCTACAAACAGTTTAACAATACATGCAGATATTTTCAGCAATTTGTTCTGTTTGTAAAGAAACATAATCTCATACATAAATTATATCTGTGATAGGTGCTATATAAATAAAGTTTACTCACTTACTTGATTTTGATTTTGATGATTTGACCAGTTTATACAATTCTTCCCCAATCATATTTTGATACTGTATTAGATGTTTGCATGGTTATAATTTTCTTTCTAAAAGTATCAATCTTTTAAGTAAAGAAATTCATAGTCATTGGGTCTCATTCACGAAGCATGCATACGCACAAATGTGTGCATGAAATGTCACGCATATACGAACGATTATAAGAACAAATCTGATTCACCAAAAAAATCATTATATAATTGTATTAAATAATACAATTTAATTTAATCTTAAATTTATTCCATCATATACAGTTAAAGAGTAAGCTAAGCTGTGTTATAGCTTCAGCTGCGCGGTTTCTCTGAGTTAAGGTCCTTGCACACTGAGTCCGAAATTCTCGTATGCGTTTTTCGTATTCGTCATTCGGTGGCTCTGAATTGTCAAAACATTGCATGGTTGACACCATTCAAAATTCTTGCTACGGATGTGAAAAATGCAGAAAATCCTGATCCGAATTTTTTTATGATGGCCGAAAGTTTCGGAGGCAGTGTGTAAGCGTGATTGACATAATAGTCTAGATGGGAAGTGCCCAAAAAGTGAAAGTGAGGAGCATTTATGGGTACAAGTCGGGAACCGGCCTACCTTACATATTTCAAGGGTGCTGAGTCCAAAAAAACTGGTTCCCAAGCAAAATTTTGAGTTTTTGACCTTCTAATTTGCATATCAAAATGGCCGCCAAATTGCCTATCTTGCTCAGTCGTTGGACCATTTTCCCCTAGTTTTTTTGTAAGTAGGCAATCAAGATGAGGAAATTAAGTTTCTAGATCGATAGTCAAGGGTCAGAGCAAAGATATAATGGAGGCTCACTGCCTTTTTTATGTATATATTTATGCAAAATACCAACTTTTAAGGTGAAATTAAGCATTATTTGTGTCATTTTTTAAGGCCGACATACATATTCAATCAATATCACTCTTAAATGTTCCCAGTGTATATATGATATGTGATGTATTCCATATTACATAATAACTAAGAAAAAACACCATTGCAAGTTGTCTGAGATTTCATTTTTTATGCAAATTAAGGCGAGACACTACAGGTGAATAGGGTAACATTTTTAACTAGCAGATATCACCATGAAACTTTCACAGTTGATTACCTACATTAAGATGAGAAAAAAAATGTATTACAAGTTTTCTGTAATTTAATGTTTAAATATGCAAATTAGGCAATATCTAATCAAATGTGCACTAATTTGCATAGATTTAAAACAACGAAATCTGAGTATTGGATAAAGCCAGGTTAAAAATGATTTTTTCATTGTGTTCACATATTAGATGGGAAAAAAAATACAGAGGGATTTATGGATATCTACTTTTGTTATCCTGTAAATCAGAAAATACTGTCAATAGCCTTAAAAAAATGATTTTCGCCATGTTTTTTGGAATAAAATGTTATATAAATCAGGCTAGGAATAATATATTTACAAATCCCTCTGTAAATGTCTTCATAATATAACTAGGTACAAGACTGGAAAGTTTGGTGTATAGGTGCTACTGAAGTGGAGCGTCATCCATGTGGTTTCCTTAGTCTGCTTCCGAAGCCTTCACCGGCCCCAAGCAGGAGGACGGCACCGCCCGTCTCCGCCCCTTAGCCGGCCAAAACGCCAGGCTAAGCAGCACTCCTGAGATGGGCAGCTTGGAGTTAGGGCTCAGTTCTTCTCAGGAGCTGGTAGCAGGACCACTCCTTCCCCCGGTGGAGGGCCGGGGGAGAATCTTTTTTCTAAGAACTGATGCCCCTTCCTCCGAGTCCCAAGAGGCCATGGATGGCAGTGTGCGACGCTCTGCCTCGCCACTCTTGTCCCCCTCTGTCACCAGACCTCTGTCAGAGCAGGCCCCCCGTGGAACACTGGTCCTTCCCTGGCCTCCTCTGTCAGGATGCGGCAATGACCGTGCCCCCACACCGGGTCGCTACGCCGCCCGCGTCCGGACCGTTCATTCCACTTCGCTGCCCTACCGAGGGTACGTCTGTGGTTCCCATGACCCCGCTGGTTCAGTTCTTGGGAGCCTGGCTAGAGCTTCCCAACCTGTCCCGCTGGGTTGAGAGAACCACCAGGCTCGGCTATGCGATTCAGTTCGCACGATCTCCTCCCCGCCTCCGGGGAGTCCGTTACACTATGGTGGGTGGCAATGCCCCTGTTACTGGCGAAAGGTGCAGTCGAGATTGTCCCTCCAGCCGAAATGAAGTCCGGGTTCTACAGCCCTTACTTCATTGTACCGAAGAAAACCGGTGGGTTACGGCCAATCCTGGACCTGCACGTCTTGAACCGATCCCTTCACAGGCATCCGTTCAAGATGCTCACGTGCTTTCATGGCTTCAGCCTCTCCCTAGAGAATGGAGACTCCATCCAAAGACAGTTCAACTGATTTGGGATCAGTTCGGGGACGCACAGGTAGACCTGTTTGCCTCCCACGACTCGTCCCATTGCGGCACGGACACACTGGTGCACAGCTGGCCGCGGGGCCTTTGCAACTATGCATTTCCCCCAGTGAGCCTTCTTGCACAGACCCTGTGCAAGCTCAGGGAGGACAGGAAGAAGGTAATTTTGGTTGCCCCTCATTGACACAACCGGACCTGGTTCTCCAAACTAGTCCTCCTCGCGACAGCACCTCCTTGGCCAATCCCTCTGAGGAACGACCTGCTTTATCAGGGACGGTGCACCCTATGGTACCCTCATCCCGATCTTTGGAACCTTCACGTGTGGCTCCTGGATGGGATGAGGCAGGTTTGAGTACCCAACCACCAGCGGTAGTGGCTACCATCACTTCCGCTAGAGCATCGTCCACGAGACATGCCTACGCGTTGAAGTGGAACCTCTTCGTCACCTGGTGCTCTTCTCGCAGAGAAGACCCCAGAAAATGCCCGATCAGTGTCGTGCTTTCCTTCCTGCAAGAAGGGTTGGGCCGAAGGCAGTCTCCCTCCACCCTGAAAGTGTACGTTGCCGCTCCTCGGCGAAGAAACATATCTGCATGGTGCCAGCATACTTCCTTATATACCCATGAGGTAAGGCGGAGTTACGCAATGCAAATTCCGCAGACCCATGGCATTTCTTTGCCAATGGCTCGTTTTATTTCTCGAAGATGAGAGGCTTTCTAAGCGAAACCCCATTCGTCGTCATGATGTAACGTCTCCGTTCCCTACTCAGGGAACGAGGGTTACATATGTAACCGAGACGTTTTACACCCCCCTCTCAGAAGCCTTGGACATTTGGGACAATGTTTCAAAAAATATTTTCTCTAACCTCAAACCCTTTCTCCCATATTGTATGTAGTAGCAGCAACCATGTGTGGCCCACTATAGTCTTCTATCAAATAGCAGTTTTCATTGGTTCCATGAGAGTGGGGCCAGCCCATAAAAATATCTTAAATTTTAACGTCTAGTCGGTCCACAGTCTAATTCTGCTCTTTTTGGTTTTCAGCTATTGTTTTTGTCTGACTTTTATTATGAAGTTTTGTCTGTGGGTCATAATTTGTCATTTTCTTTGCAGTTTCATCTGAGATGCATCTGAAATCGGTCACAAGTTCACTTGTTCATTATAGTGAATGGCACATGTACTTTATGGAGAAAAGAGAAATGAAATTGAGTGAGCAGCTTAAGATGACGAAATTTGTGTGTGCCAGCTAGAAATAACTATTTTACACCTTAAAAAATAATGCGATAATAACTTTACATGGTATAATGAAAATAAATAACTTGTTCACTTGTTCTCATATTCATGTCATATTTAATAGATAGTTCATTCATTTTAATAGAATAATAATACAAAAACTACAAAAAAGAATTAACACAATGATATAATTTTATTATTTTTACTTATAAATTTGCCATAAAAAGCAATAAATAGAGCACATAATACATGAAAGCTGTATTCCTTTCAGGGTTATCTGGTTTTGGTTATTTTTAGTTTTCTCCACATGGACTCTGTTTGTGTTTTCACCTTGGTTAGCTTGTCTTCATGGTTGTTAATTTGATTCATTACTCAGTTCAGGTGTGTGTTGTGTTCAGGTGTTCATGTCTCATTATCCTCTAACTACTTAAGTTCAGATCAGTTTGTGTTTCGTGTTGAGTCTCGTCTATGTGTAGTTGTGTTTGGATGTACCTCTTTGGATTACTCTGTTGGAGCATTAAAGCCTAACTTTCGTCGTCGATTCTTTGGTGTTTTTGTTTTCCGTCTTGTTTGTGTTTTGCTTGGGGCCGGTGAATGCTTCGGAAGCAGACTAAGGAAACCACATGGATGACGCTCCACTTCAGTAGCACCTTTACACCAAACTTTTGTACTTGTACCTAGTTATAGTTATATTATGTTATATTATGAAGACATTTACAGAGGGATTTGTAAATATATTATTCCTAGCCTGATTTATATAACATTTTATTCCAAAAAACATGGCGAAAATCTTTTTTTTAAGGCTATTGACAGTATTTTCTGATTTACAGGATAACAAAAGTAGATATCCATAAATCCCTCTGTATTTTTTTTTCCCATCTAACATGTGAACACAATGAAAAAATTTTTTTAACCTGGCTTTATCCAATACTCAGATTTCGTTGTTTTAAATCTATGCAAATTAGTGCATATTTGATTAGATATGGCCTAATTTGCATATTTAAACATTAAATTACAGAAAACTTGTAATACATTTTGTTTCTCATCTTAATGTAGGTATTCAACTGTGAAAGTTTCATGGTGATATCTGCTAGTTAAAAATTTTACCCTATTCACCTGTAGTGTCTCGCCTTAATTTGCATAAAAAAACTTGCAATGGTGTTTTTCTTAGTTATTATGTAATATGGAATACATCACATATCATATATACACTGGGAACATTTAAGAGTGATATTGATTGAATATGTATGTCGGCCTTAAAAAAATTACACAAATAATGCTTAATTTCACCTTAAAAGTTGGTATTTTGCATATATATACATAAAAAAGGCAGTGAGCCTCCATTATATCTTTGCTCTGACCCTTGACTATGATCTAGAAACTTAATTTCCTCATCTTGATTGCCTACTTACAAAAAAACTAGGGGAAAATGGCCCAACGACTGAGCAAGATGGGCAATTTGGCGGCCATTTTGATATGCAAATTAGAAGGTAAAAAACTCAAAATTTCGCTTGGGAACCAGTTTTTTTGGACTCAGCACCCTTGAAATATGTAAGGTAGGCCGGTTCCCGACTTGTACCCATAAATGCTCCTCACTTCTTATAGAAGGCCATTTTTCAAAAATCCGTCTAGACTATAACATGAGGTTGTATTTATTTTTTAACGTGCGAAAAGATGTCCACCACTACGCAAGGGTGTCGTTTTCAGATCAATCCACTCTGGGACCCGGTTTCAAAACACGCATCTCCGTGTGAACAGGGCCTTCGATACTCAAAATTCACTAACATCAGAACGAGGTTAAGAAGAAATTCATGTGCGCATGAACGTGTTGTGAATTAGGCGGAGATTTTTCGTGAGAAGTTCTCCTGCATACTGTTTTATGGTGCTTAATTTAACCCCTTGTTTGGGTCTTAAATATAGACACCTTCTACCTTATTTTAATTATTCTCAGGTTAGGTAAAGTCAGTCAAATCTGTCCTAAAACAGTAAGCATTTGAATTTCCATACTTACAATATTTAGATCACAGAAGACTTCTCCGTGGTTTAGTTCAGCTCAATCTTTTGTAAAACAGAGACTTATGGCAGGCGAGCTTCCTAATTTCAATTATATATATTTTTTATTAAATACAGGTTAATTAGTTTACATAAACGGTACTAATATATATGTAACCCTTTTCTCAACTAATTTAAGTTAAAATTTCCCTAATCAAGAAAACCCTGGATTCCCGGCAGTTGAATGTTGAATTGGCCGGAGTTTTTTTCTCTTCTCAAATTAATGATAAGCGCACGGTGCCTCCACCAGTGTTGGAAAGGCGGAGCTTAGCGGACCTGTCAATCATCGTCCTGAGGTAAAATGAAGCTAAAGAGAGACTCGCACGGGACCGGGAGAAATAACCCTTATTTTGTGTGTTAAAGTGTGCGTCTATGACTGATTGTGAGTATCCATTTTGATCAGTAGACAATCATTATTATTCATAGTATTTCATTTCGAGGCAATTTGGTATTTGTCCGCTGTTATAGAGGTAGAGTGAACAGTGTGAGAACTAAACCAGCGCGTTCAGCGCATTCATGAGCTGCGTTTACAATATAATAACACAGTTGAGGATATCGTCAGCCTGTTCTGTACCTGTTTATTCATGTTACTATAATACTATACTTAATTATTTGTTAGTTATTTGGGGAGTTCTGTATAGTGCGCTGTGTGATATTCATTGTCAGTTTATGGACACTTTCGGTTTCAACGTGCCTATTATGTTTACTTAAACAATAACAGCGCCAAATTGCGTTGTATTGGTCAACGGAAAGTTGAGTTATGTGCATATTATAACATTGTATAGTGTAATGCAATGTAATGTATAGTGTGATTTATTTTGATATAACAGTCAAGTCATGTTATGCTGATTATTTCTGTATTTATGTTTTATTGTAGAACCACACATTCATGCATCACACAGACAAACGAATCCTGTGTTCAATAAACCCCTTTGATCGAATCAGACTGTCCTGATCCATTCCTGTGTTCTGATCGACACACCAAGAGGAAGGCTAGAGACATTAGAACCACCCCAGAACACAATCCTAATCTAACTATTTAACAAAATTGGTCCTTCGAGCCGGATATTGGCCATTGCTCTTGGGTAAAGTGGATCTATCAGCTTTAATATGCAACCAGAAGGGGTAAATGCAGATGGTGGCAGACCTCAACGCCATGTTCGCCCTCCCGCCTATCTCGAGGACTATGATCTCACAGCTGCACGACGTAGACCGATCAGTCGGCCAATGATGCCTTATGCTGCAGAGGAGCTACAGAGAGGTGATCCATCAGATGCTGCCAGGATTTCTCCTTCCCTCTCGGACAGAGCCTCTAGTCCCGTGAGTCAGTATTCCTGGAACGTAGTGGACGAGTGGTCACCGGCTGCTTATAACAGAGAGCATCCCTATGAAAGACAACAGGTGAGAGCTCCCATGCCCTTTACTCAACCTCAGTTTTCACCATATCATCGGCCTTGGGAAGAGACTGAGGCTCAGTCATCTCCACAAACCGTCTTTAACACAGCACGCAGGCCTTCGCAACCCATCTTGCACTCTGAGTCTCTCCCAACACCACTTCCCCACTCATCTACTAACCGGCAGCCACTGCGGTTGGCCACCACAGTTGCTGCACCAGTAAACTCAGATTCATCTGCCCTTAGAGGGGATTACAGCTCAGTTCCGACCTCAAAGCAGACTGTGGACTATAGAGATCGTTCTGTTCTGTCTAACTACCCAGAGAGGAATGCTGAGGAGCCATTAAGGGAACATGTGATGGTAGATTTCCTGGGTAAGATGCTTAGTGAGCTTCAAGTAATGAGAGATCATATACAAACTGGATTGCCTACCAAAAAAGAAGTCATACAGTCAGTTAAGCCCTCAAATTATTATGACTTCCCTCCTGCCAGCTATCCAGATGAATCGGTCTCACCGACTTCTCGCAGATTACCTCCACCACTTAATGAGTACAGTACCTACCCCCATGATCCAAGTTGGTATCCAGAGCAGAGGTTTGAGCCTGTTAGGGCTGCCTACCTGCCTCAACCTAATGAAAGCTACAAGCCAAGGAGACCTAGGTGTCAGACACCTATGCCCAGAGCTTCCACCTTGCATCCAGATGAGAGAGAGAAGACCTACCGTGGGCCTACACCAACCATTCCAGACTTCATTACGGGAGATCCTAGTGAGTTCACCAGACTAAAGCTTGCTCTGGAGAACCTTTTACCTCCTGATGCTACTGAGCTCTTCCGCTATCAGATCTTGATGGATCATTTGAGATTAGATGAAGCCCGCCTGGTAGCAGACTCCTATCTGAACTCACTGTTCCCGTATAGTGATACCATGGCAGCTCTGACTGAGAGGTTCGGACAACCTTACAAGCTAGCCCTCAGAAGGATAGCTAAAGTGATGGACGCTCCTGATATACGGCGAGGTGATACAGCAGCCTTTGACAAGTTCGCCTTGCAAATCAGATCCCTTGTCGGTATGCTGGAGACTTTGGGCCATGAAGGTCAGGCGGAATTGAGGTGTGGTTCGCATGTGGAGAGGCTGCTAAGCAAATTACCTCCTGAAATGAGGTCGGAGTTCAGAAGACACATGTTTCGTCGTCCTGGTGCAGTGTATAACCTCTTAGACTTCTCTGAATGGTTACAGTATGAAGCGTGGTGTCAGAGCAGTGAGAGTCAAACTTCGGACCGCCGGCGGAGGGTAGAGCAGAAGACGGACCGGGGGAGAGCAGCGAACCCTGCTGGACGTTCAGCTACTGTACTTCATGGATCTGACGATAGCCCTGCCAAATTACCTACCGGATCAGCTCTGATTCCAATAACCAGTTCAGGGAACACCAAAGCACAGCTCAAAGCATTCTGTCCGTATTGTGACAAAAATGACCATTACCTCAGTCAGTGTGATACCTTCAAGTCCTTCAACAAACAGCAGATCAAAGATTGGATCCAGACAAATCACCGTTGTTGGCGCTGTGGGCGTGCACATCCAGCGGCTAAATGTACTCTCAAAAAGCCATGTAGTATTTGCAAAGGCAGACACCTGCAAATCCTTCATGAAGTGAATTCCAAACCAGTGACTGAAGGATCTTGTCTGGTTAATTCAGCGACTGAGACCCTGTATCTGGATAAACCTACAGGATGTAGGAAAGTTCTCCTCAAGGTTGTTAGAGTTCTGCTCCGTCACAACGACAAGACTCTGGATACTTATGCCGTCCTGGATGATGGTTCGGAGAGGACGATTCTTCTATCCCCTGCAGCCATCAAACTCGGAATCCACGGTCCTATGGAGAGCTTAGCACTGCGTACTATCCGCCAGGATGTTCAAACTGTCAATGGTGCCGTAGTCTCCTTCCAGATTTCTCCGGTAACTCAGCCACAGAAAGTATTTCGAATCTCAGCTGCCTTCACTGCCGAGTGCCTTGGTCTAGCGGACCATTCTTACCCTCCGAGTGTCCTGGAGAAGTATCCGCATCTGAAGAACCTTCCACTGCAGTCTTTCGATGGAGTATGCCCACTATTACTGATTGGAGCTGATAATACGCACCTCATTACTCCCATATCACCTGTTCGTCTGGGCCCCTCTGATGGACCTGCAGCTGTTCAGACAAGGCTCGGATGGACCTTGCAGGGACCTGCAAGATTCCTGAAGGATCAGCTGTCACCACAACAGTGCTTCTTCTTATCCCTCACCCCTGCTGAATTAGAGTTGAAGAAGGATGTTGAAAGGCTGTGGCAGATTGATGTCTTACCTTACCGCTGTGAGAAGCAGGCCACCCGATCCAAAGAGGACCAAGAGGCTATCAGTCTCTTGGAGACTAAGACGACTCGGGTTGAAGTTAACGGCATCCTCCGCTATGCGACACCTTTATTGCGCAGGAAGGACTTCCCCTTCTTCTGTGCTCCTAAGGAAGCAGTGATGCCTAGTCTCAGGGGCATGGAGCGTCGGCTCGTTCGGTCACCAGAGAAGGTGGAGGTGTACAAGTCTGAGATAAAGAAGCTGGAGTTGACTGGTGCTGCCATCAAACTGCAGAATGAGGGAGAGGAAGCCACAGGAGAGAAGTGGTATATCCCACACCATATGGTCACTCACAATGGTAAGAACCGCCTAGTGTTCAACTGTTCTTTCGAGTATGAGGGGCTAAATCTTAATACCTCCTTACTACCGGGTCCAGTCTTGAGCCCTTCTCTTCTGGGTGTTCTCCTGCGGTTCAGGGAGCATAGTGTGGCCATAAGTGGGGATATACGTGGGATGTTTCATCAGGTCCTGCTACTGCCTGAGGACAGGCCGCTCCTACGTTTTTTGTGGCGTAACCTGCGTAAGGATGACCCTCCAGATACCTATGAGTGGCAAGTACTTCCTTTCGGGACTACGTGTAGCCCTTGCTGTGCATCCTTCGCTCTGCAGCGACACGTGGCCCTGCACAGTACACCTGACGAGGATGTAAGATTCTCTGTAGACAGATGCTTCTATGTGGACAATTGTCTACAAAGTTTGAGTTCTGTTCAAGAAGCACGACTGTTAGTGGATAAGTTACGTGCACTTTTATCCTCTGGTGGTTTTGACATCCGGCAGTGGGCCAGTAATGCAGCGGAAGTTGTCAGTCACCTACCTCCAGAAGCCAGGTCCCCTAAGCTGGAGTTGTGGCTTTCTCAAGACAAAGCCGACCCACGAGAGTCAACCCTGGGCCTGAGCTGGCACTGCGAGCTGGACCAGCTTGGGTTTAAACACCGACCTGTCACATACAATGCCTTGACAATGCGGAGCATCTACCGGGTGCTGGCGAGCCAGTACGACCCCCTTGGCGTCATCCTTCCCTATACTACCAGAGCCAAGGTGATTGTACAGCAGCTTTGGATAAATCACCGGGACTGGGATGATCCACAGCTCCCAAGTGAGCTCAGGCAAGCATGGACACACTGGGAAGAGGAGCTTAAATTTTTATCGCAGGTAACAGTCCCTAGGTGCTATAACCCCTCCTATATGGATACCTCAGATGTACGCCGGGAGATTCACGTTTTCAGTGATGCCTCTGAGAAGGCATATGGGGCTGTTGCTTATCTGCGTTCGGAAGGTTGCCAGGGGGAACTCCACCTTGCTTTTCTTCTAGCTCGGTCTAAAGTGGCCCCACGAAAGCGGCAGTCAATACCGAGGCTTGAGCTCTGCGCTGCCTTGGTAGGTGCACAGTTGGCAAAGTTGCTCACAACTGAGCTCACTCTGAAGTGCGACAAAGTCACCTATTGGACTGACTCCACTATTGTCCTCCACTGGCTCCTTTCTGAGTCCTGCCGGTACAAAGTCTTCGTGGGCACCCGGGTGGCGGAGATTCAGGAATTGACCGGCCAGACAGAGTGGCGATACATAAATTCCGAAGGGAACCCTGCTGATGACCTGACTCGGGGCAAGAGACTGCAAGACTTTATCGGCCCCAACAGATGGCTTCAAGGTCCGAAGTTCTTACTGCAACCTCAGGAGGAGTGGCCCTCTCACCCTACCTCACACTTTCCAAACTCTGAAGATGCAGCTGAACTTAAAGGAGGAATCTTCTGTGGGATCACTAACACTGGGCCATTAACAACTTTAAATGAAAAAAAATACAACCACTGGAAAGATTTGGTGGAAGCAGTTGCACAGGAGCTGCATGGGGCGGCTGCCCAGGATAAATCTCCTCCAGCAAGTACCTACAGAGAGGCAGAGACTGTTGCCCTGAGAAAGATACAGATAGATAGTTTCCCTGAGGATTTTCAGCTGCTGAAATCCAACAAGCCACTTCGATCCAATAGTCGATTACTATGTCTTTCTCCGGAATTTGACTCCGAAAACCAACTTATCAGAGTCGGAGGACGACTGAGGAGAGTGGAAGCCCTTGACCCAGCTACTGTGCACCCTATCGTACTCGACTCTCATCATCCTAACACTCAGCTACTGATTAAGGATTATGACACTCGACTCCACCACCCAGGACCTGAGCGAGTGTTTGCTGAGCTCCGCAGGAGGGTGTGGATTCTGAGAGGCAGGGAGGCAATTAGGAAGCACCAAAGGGCATGTCTCAACTGTTGTAAGTGGAGGTCAAAGCCAGCAACGCAGCAGATGGCTGATCTCCCTCCGCCAAGACTCAGATTGTTTAAGCCGGCATTTTATTCAGCCGGAATGGACTGTTTTGGGCCATTTGTGGTGAAATTGGGACGCCGGACAGAGAAACGGTGGGGTCTCCTATTCAAGTGTCTCACCACCCGTGCTGTGCACATAGAAGTGCTGGCCTCAATGAACAGTGATGCCTTCCTGATGGCACTGAGAAGGTTCATTGGTCGACGTGGCCAGCCTGCAGAACTGTACTCCGATCAGGGCACCAACTTCCGAGGTGGAGAGACAGAACTCCGGGAATCTTTCAGCCAACTCCGTCCAGACTTACAACAGCTGTTAGCCAAACAAAGGATCAGTTTCCACTTCAATCCTCCGGCCTCTCCGCACTTTGGAGGTGTATGGGAGAGGGAGATCCGGTCTGTAAAGGCTGCCCTTCGTGTAACCCTAGGTTCAGAAACGGTGTCCGAAGAAGTGCTTCAGACAGTTTTGATTGAGATCGAAGCCATCCTAAATTCTAAGCCTTTAGGGTATGTTTCGGCAGATCTGGCGGATCTGGACGCAGTTACTCCAAATTGCCTGCTGATGGGGCGGCCGGATGGTTCCTTACCCCAAGTGGTGTATCCGGAGTCGGAACTTCTCACAAAGCGGAGATGGAGGCACTCCCAGGTATTAGCTGACAGATTTTGGACTGCATTTATAAGGCATTATCTACCGGTAATGCAGACGAGAGGAAAGTGGCAAAGACCATCACCTGACATCGAGCCTGGCGCTGTAGCCATGTTAGTTGACCCCCAGCTACCTCGGTCCCTATGGCAAATAGGAAGAATTCTGAAAGTCTTCCCAGGAGCCGATGGCCGTGTCAGAACAGTGGAGATACAGATAAAAGGCAGAACGTATACTCGGCCTATAGTTCGTCTGATAGTGCTTCCTGAAATCCCTGAAGGGGATGAGGATCCTGGAAGTCAAACCAACCAACAGAAAACCTGAATTAATTTCCAACGGAGCAAATTTCCAAATAAATTTGGGGGCGGCAATGTTGGAAAGGCGGAGCTTAGCGGACCTGTCAATCATCGTCCTGAGGTAAAATGAAGCTAAAGAGAGACTCGCACGGGACCGGGAGAAATAACCCTTATTTTGTGTGTTAAAGTGTGCGTCTATGACTGATTGTGAGTATCCGTTTTGATCAGTAGACAATCATTATTATTCATAGTATTTCATTTCGAGGCAATTTGGTATTTGTCCGCTGTTATAGAGGTAGAGTGAACAGTGTGAGAACTAAACCAGCGCGTTCAGCGCATTCATGAGCTGCGTTTACAATATAATAACACAGTTGAGGATATCGTCAGCCTGTTCTGTACCTGTTTATTCATGTTACTATAATACTATACTTAATTATTTGTTAGTTATTTGGGGAGTTCTGTATAGTGCGCTGTGTGATATTCATTGTCAGTTTATGGACACTTTCGGTTTCAACGTGCCTATTATGTTTACTTAAACAATAACAGCGCCAAATTGCGTTGTATTGGTCAACGGAAAGTTGAGTTATGTGCATATTATAACATTGTATAGTGTAATGCAATGTAATGTATAGTGTGATTTATTTTGATATAACAGTCAAGTCATGTTATGCTGATTATTTCTGTATTTATGTTTTATTGTAGAACCACACATTCATGCATCACACAGACAAACGAATCCTGTGTTCAATAAACCCCTTTGATCGAATCAGACTGTCCTGATCCATTCCTGTGTTCTGATCGACACACCAAGAGGAAGGCTAGAGACATTAGAACCACCCCAGAACACAATCCTAATCTAACTATTTAACAACCAGGGAATAATAAAGCAAAAATAAATTTACTTATAATTTACTTCCCCAGAATTTTTAATTCTTGTTAGTTTTTCCCCCAATTAATTGAAATAATAAATCAATACAGCAATTTCAAATAAGGGAAAAAGAATAACAATTATTTATTATTTAAACACTAATATGAAACACTTTTTGTTGAAAAATAAAATTAAAATAAAATAACAACTGGTGTTTCAAAGCGTAAAAAATAAAAAATGGAAAAAATCTGTTTTGTTCAGTTGTATAAAATTTTTTCACTCCTTACACCATTAGGTACTCAATAGCCTCAATCTCTGAGTATTCTATTATAGAATATAAAATTATAAAATAGGGTATAAATTATCACCCTCAAAAAAACAATACACTCTCCCTTCTTATTTTAAGTGAAAAATAAAATACACCAGATAATTATTGAAAACTCACAATTACTCCTTTGAATCGATTTACACACTTCACAGAATTAACACAAAATTAACTCCGTAACAACACAATAGATTAGTTTGGTCACAGTCTCTTATGGAAAAAAAAAACACTCTTTTGGCTAGCCGTTGGGGCCCAATCGTTGGTGCACTTTCAAGGGAAATTAATTCAAGTAAAACTCAGTACATCCAGAGAATTTGTCGAAACGATTTCACTTACATTCCATCCAGGGAAATGACGAAGCAATGAAAAGTGATCACTTACAGCACGAGTCGCGAACAGAACACTCGCGCAGTCGCGCAGCCACGCAGCCTCGGAGCGGGGTGAAAGTCCAGTCCAACCGCAACGACAAAGCAGCTCGCGATGAATCTCGTCCCCCAGACACTATTACGAGTCGTCTGGAAGTGCTTCTTGTGACACCGATGATTCAGTTACCGTCCTTGATGCGAATTTCTCCGTCACAGTATCTCACAGTTAATGCACCAAGCAGATGACGCAACCCAACGGCAGAATGGGTTGAAATTATACTACAGTAAAATAAAAAATAACACTTGAAACAAACACAATCGAGAAGATGAAAGTCCTATCTGTCACTTTGGGCCTGTACTACAAGTAATGAAGTCTCCAAGAATGACGCTCACTTTCAGTAACACGAGGACATGTGCTGCAGTCTCTTCGCCATGTTGTCTCTATAACGTAACTTTACGCAACGTGCGTCCGTAAACTTTTAAACAATCTCAATGCTGATTGGTCAACATTAAAACACTTCAGTTCAACAGAACACCTCATTTGAGTAAAGGCAAACAGTACAAATGATAAAGAAACAAAGAATGTTGGTACATTTTGTTACATCACATTATCAAATAAACAAAAAACTAAATATCAAAAGTATATATTTTAATACTCTGCAATTTTCAAAATAAGGCGTATTTGTAAGGCATATTTTAAGGGGTCCCTACACACTCCCCCCACCAAAAGTCCAGTATGCCCCCATGCTGGTCATAGAAAACACCCACACCATCTAAGGAGTGACCATGTTTTTAGACAGGGCTAAGACTAATTGGTACAAGTGTGGGAATATTGTCACACACATTGCATAATGCATTCGCATTGCACCACCAAGCATGTGAACTTTTGTAGCCACTAGAAAAATACAAAGCATTGGTAGCTGCTACATTAACACTACATCGCTTTGATGCAACAATCTCAGTATGTGGCTCTCCTAATGTATCATATGTAAATCGGGTATTAAGCTTTCTCTCCCTACAGGATCTTCGTACTACAGGAGGTACCACATCTGACTGAACTTCAGTACCTTCACCACTAGTAGCTGGAGTCTGCATAGCATTATCATGACCTACAGCCATTACATCGTCAGTCACATCAACCCTTTCAACATCAGGCTCATGCTGAACAGCAGAAGTTTCACTTTGACATGGAGCTATAAGTGCTTCGGAACTACTATGAGAATCACAAGACTCTGAGCATTCTACATCTCGTACAGGGGTTTCAATCTGGATCTCTGCCATTGGAGGAATATCTGTCACATCCTCAACATAAAACCCAAACTCAGACTCTGAATCAGAAGAATGGCGTTCTCTTGGAACGGAATCAACTACAAGAGGAGAGTTTGCTATCTCAGCAGTTTTCCGCTTCTCCTTTGCTCTCCTACGCCTCAAAGCTCTAGGTGATGGAGTAGGCATGATGTCTGCCTGTGTATGTAGCCTGACTGCCTGTCCCAAAGGCAGGATATGATTTCGATGCAGGACTTTGACTGGCCCCTTACCATCAACAGGCTTCAAACGATACACAGGAATGCCAGAGAATTGACCCTCCACTACATAAGGATTAGCACTCCACCTGTCTGCAAGCTTTTGCTTTCCCTTTAGGCCAAGGTTTCGAATCAGAACTCTGTCTCCAGCATTCAGACTATGGTAACGGACTTTCTGATCATACCGCTCTTTGTTACTCTGATTCATCTTTTGAGCAGTAGCTTGAGCCAACTGATGAGCTGCCTGTAATTCCTGCTTCATTTTGGCCACATACTTCAAATATGACACAGGCGAGGTGTTGTCAGGGGAAACTCCAAAGCATACATCAACGGGTAATCGGGCCTCCCTGCCGAACATAAGAAAATATGGTGAGAAACCAGTGGCCTCGTTGACAGTACAATTGTATGCATGGACAAGATGAGCTATATGCTGACTCCATTGGCACTTCTGACTAGGCTCAAGGGTACCCAGCATGTCCAACAAGGTCCGGTTGAACCTCTCCGGCTGAGGATCACCTTGTGGGTGATAAGGTGAGGTTCTTGACTTCTTCACATTCAGCATTGTCAACATGTCAGACACCAACCGGCTCTCAAAATCCCTGCCCTGGTCTGAGTGTATTCGAGGTGGAAGGCCATAATGGATGAAATACTTTTCCCAAAGAGTCTTTGCCACAGTAGAAGCTTTTTGGTCCCTAGTGGGAAAGGCTTGCGCATAACGGGTGCAATGGTCCGTGACCACCAAAACATTACACACATTGCGAGAATCTGCTTCGATGGTAAGAAAATCAATGCATACAAGATCCATAGGCCCTGAACTCTGCATGTGGGACAAAGGAGCAGCTCTCTGAGGCAGCGTTTTCCTCTTTATGCAGTATATAGGTTAGAGGGTTGTTGTCAGTTCTAACCTCAAACTGGACACCATAAAGATAGTCATGCAGTCGGTCCACAATTGCCCACTTCAGAGCTAGAAATTCCAGTTTGTGCGCAGGATAATTTCTCTCTGAAGGAGAAAGACTTCGACTGATGAAAGCAACCGGGCGGAGACCTTTGTCATGCTCCTGATACAACACTCCTCCAAGTCCATCCAGACTTGCGTCCACATGCAAGACGTAAGGCTTTTGTACATCAGCAAAGGCTAGCACTGGAGCTTGGGTCAGACAATTTTTGAGTATTTGGAAGGCAGTGTCACACTGAGCAGTCCATCGGGAGCCAAAAGGTTCAGAGAATTTGTAGCACGGCTTGGCATTACAAACAGGTGAGTTGTTATGTTTCTTTTTAGAGGATGGGTACCCCTGCAGCAGTTCATTTAGGGGCCGACACAACTTTGAGAAATCCTTCACGAAACGGCGGTAATATCCACAGAATCCCAAAAACGCTCGAAGCTCTGTCACTGTTTGTGGTTTGGGCCAGGATACCACAGCCTCGATCTTTGAAGGGTCAGTAGATATTCCATCCTGTGAAACGATATGTCCCACGTAGTTCACAGATGTCCTGCCGAATTGACACTTATCAAGGGAGATCTTCAACCCTTCATCCCTCAACCTATCCAGAACCTTCAACAGCCGCTGTTGGTGCTCTTCAAGAGTCCGCCCAAAAACAATTAGGTCATCTAAGTACACAAGCACCTCCAAGAAGTTCATGTCTCCTACTGTTCTCTCCATGACCCTCTGGAAACTGGCAGGTGCTCCACAGATACCCTGGGGCATACGCTCAAATTCATAAAAACCCAAAGGGCAGATGAATGCGGTCTTTTCCTTGTCGGGGTCACTCATTGGTATTTGATAATATCCACTTCTCAGATCTAAAACAGTAAACCACTTACTCCCAGCAAGACTGTGAAGAGCATCTTCAATTCGGGGTACGGTATATTGATCTGGTATGGTCCGTTGGTTGAGCGTCCGATAGTCCACACACATTCTGACCTTCCCTGACTTTTTACGCACCACTACAATGGGCGAAGCGTAGGGGCTTCGGGACTCTGAAATTATGCCAGCATTCTTAAGTTCTTGTAGATGCTGCCTCACATCCTCCCAATCAGCTGGGGCGAGACGTCTAGATCTTTCTCTGAAAGGACGCGAATCATTCAGCCTAATCTCATGCATAGTACTTTTTGCACAGCCCACGTCCCACTCATGAAGGGAAAACACTTCTTTTCTCTGCATCATCTCCTCACACAAACTCCGTTTTGCTTCTTCCGGCATCGGAGAATCTCCAAAATCAAAACTTGTAGGTGACAAGTTACTTTGTTCTGACTGTCGGTTGGAGGAAAGTTGCGGCACCATGGTCACAGGAAATACATGAGCAAGAGGAGTTCCTCGCTTTATCCATACTTCTCTTGTAGACGTGTTCCTGACAGTCACCATGACCCGTCGGCTGGACACAATGGATGCAGAATGAACTTCAGGTCTCACTTGCAAGTCAACAGTAAAGGTATCATCAACTTCCGCTTTATCTACTAACAACAAAGATTCTGTCATCCGACTGGGTAATTTAGGTAGACCTGGGAGTTGCATAACCTGACCTGGCTTCAAGACAACAGGGGAATTCTTCACAAACCAAACTGTTCCGTGTTTGTTTGGATCACCCTGACACACGTCTGTCTGCTGAATAGACTCAAATGCTTCTCGTATTACAGGATGCATAGTCAACACGTTCAGGAACTTCTCTCCAGCCTGTTCACGACAAGACTCAAGCAGCTTCCTCACTAAGCTAGTGTTGGTCCCAACCAAAATGGCTATCCCCTCTCTTTTCAAAGGGTCTGGACACACGATTGCGAGAGTGTCAACCACCTGGTGCATCCCAGCCACATTTTCAGTAAATTCAAGTCTGAGGGGTAAGTATCCATCATACGGATATTTATGCGAGCTAAGACCCCAGATCTCAAGATTTTCCACAGGTTGAAGAGGCAAGTGCTTCAGGTACGTGTCATAGAAACTCCGATACAATAGAGTGACCTGAGAGCCACTATCAAGAAGAGCTTTTGCGTAAATCCCTTCAATTTGAACAGGCACCTGTCACGGGGTGGCGAAATACAAAAAGGTGCGAGGACTCAAGTGCAGGAGAATGACAATATTTATTAAAGAAAAACAAATACAAAAACAAAACCCACGGGGGGGAAAACAACTAGTAAAATAAAAGCCAAAAACAGAACATAAACTCACAAGGGAATCACAGGGTACAGGAAACATCAGACAACGAACCGACACAGACTGCAAACAAGAGGGGACTAATAAAGGGAAACTAATCAAGGGGAACAGGTGGGAGAACTGAAACAATAATCAGATAACAAGGGGGAGGGACCAGACAATGACATGAGCACATGGCCCAAAATAACAAAACACCCATGTGCAGCACAAGACAGGACAGGCATGTGACATTACCCCCTCCCTACGGAGCGGCTACCAGACGCTCCATAAGACCCGGACGGGACGGGAGGGACAGACCAGGGCGGGACGGGAGGGACAGACCAGGGCGGGACGGGAGGGACAGACCAGGGCGGGACGGGAGGGACAGACCAGGGCGGGACGGGCGGGACAGACCAGGGCGGGGCAGAGGAAATGGACAGTTCGGGAGGCCAGGGCGGACCACAGAGTTCGGGAGGCCAGGGCAAAAATGTCAGTCCATCTGGCGGCCAGGGCGGAGAAGATCGTGCAGGCAGCCATGGCGGAGACGACCCGTCGGGCGGCCATGGCGGAGACGACCCATCAGGCGGCCATGGCGGAGATGACCCCTCAGGCGGCCATGGCGGAGACGACCCCTCAGGCGGCCAGGGAACAGGCACCGGCTCAGGAACAGGAACTGGCACCACCGGAACTGGCACCACCGGAACTGGCACTGGAACTGGCACCACCGGCTCAGGCACTGGAACTGGCACCACCGGCTCAGGAACAGACACCACCGGCTCAGGCTCAGGAACAGACACCACCGGCTCAGGCTCAGAAACAGACACCACCGGCTCAGGCTCAGGAACAGACACCACCGGCTCAGGCTCAGGAACAGACACCACCGGCTCAGGCTCAGGAACAGACACCACCGGCTCAGGAACAGACACCACCGGCTCAGGCTCAGGAACAGACACCACCGGCTCAGGAACAGACACAGGCTCGACGGCGGCCATCTTGTCAGGGGACACAGGCTCGGCAGGCGTGACGTGAACAGGCTCGGCGGCGGCCATCTTGTCCGAAGACACAGGCTCGGCAGGCGTGACGTGAACAGGCTCGGCGGCGGCCATCTTGTCCGAAGACACAGGCTCGGCAGGCGTGACGTGAACAGGCTCGACGGCGGCCATCTTGTCCGAAGACACAGGCTCGGCAGGCGTGACGTGAACAGGCTCGGCGGCGGCCATCTTGTCCGAAGACACAGGCTCGGCAGGCGTAACGTGAACACGCTCGGCGGCGGCCCTCTTGTCCGAAGACACAGGCTCGGCAGGCGTGACGTGAACAGTCTCTGGATCGGCCGGCAGGGCGAGCAGCTCGGGCGGGGCCGGCAGGGCGAGCAGCTCGGGCGGGGCCGGCAGGGCGAGCAGCTCGGGCGGGGCCGGCAGGGCGAGCAGCTCGGGCGGGGCCGGCAGGGCGAGCAGCTCGGGCGGCGCGGACAGAGCAGGACGCCTGAGCGACGCGTCAGGGATGGCAGTCACCTCCGGAATGGTCTCTGGGTCAGGAGCCACCGGACAAGTCGTTGTGGAGGGGTTTCTCCTCCTCCTCCGTCTCAGGACCACCGGACTCGGGACCACCGGAACTGTGACCACCGGACTCGGGACCACCGGACTCGGGACCACCGGAACTGGGACCACCGGAACTGGGACCACCGGACTCGGGACCACCAGACTCGGGACCACCGGGACAGTCACGGAGGGAGTCTTCCTTCTCCTCCTCCGTTTCGGGACCACCGGCACTGGGACCACCGGCAATGGGACCACCGGCACTGGGACCTTTGGACTCGGGATCACTGAAACTGGGACCCCCGACCTGGCAATTCTCTCCCGATGACGCATAAGACCCTCCACCATCGTCTCAAGACTGACCCGATCAAATGCTGATCGGATCAGCCAGTCCATCGGTTCGTCGAGCGCATGATTGAACAAGTCCTTAAGAGCCTCCTCATCCAGATTCAGCCCCTCAGCTGCGCTGCTGAACCTCCGGCTAAACTCTCTCACCTCCGTTCCCTGCTGACGGAGGGAGACTAGCTCCTTGAATTGGAGAATTCGCTCCCATTGCGGACAGGAGACTGGTTGCGCCCCTCTTCTCCGCTGAGTCCTCATGTGGTCGGTTCGTTCTGTCACGGGGTGGCGAAATACAAAAAGGTGCGAGGACTCAAGTGCAGGAGAATGACAATATTTATTAAAGAAAAACAAATACAAAAACAAAACCCACGGGGGGGAAAACAACTAGTAAAATAAAAGCCAAAAACAGAACATAAACTCACAAGGGAATCACAGGGTACAGGAAACATCAGACAACGAACCGACACAGACTGCAAACAAGAGGGGACTAATAAAGGGAAACTAATCAAGGGGGAACAGGTGGGAGAACTGAAACAATAATCAGATAACAAGGGGGAGGGACCAGACAATGACATGAGCACATGGCCCAAAATAACAAAACACCCATGTGCAGCACAAGACAGGACAGGCATGTGACAGCACCTCAGAGACAGGCCCTACTAAACCTACAGGCAATTGTGGCTGGCCAACATCAAGCAGAAATGAAACATGAGTGGAACGTAGGTTATCTGGAACTCCGTGCCGTTCAGTCACTGAGCTCCACTGAAGTTTCCCTGTAAGCGGTGCATTTTCATCAGCTTCTGATTTACCTTCCTGAGATCCTCAGGTCCTTTGCACTCCCACTTCTTATGACCATCTTCACCACAGTTATAACAGAAGATAGCAGGCAGAGTTAACTTGGAAGTTTTGGGCTTGTAGGCACTGTCTTGGTTCATAGCTTCCTTTGTCTGACTGGGCATTTTCTGTGGGGCACGGTCAGAGGCAGGGGTCACAGTGGCCACGCTCAACAGTTGACTCACCTGAGTAGACAATTCTTTAACCTCCTTCTTCAGGCTTTGTAATTCAGGCGGCACAGGCACGTGGGGAGAGGCAACATTAGCAACAGAAGCTTTAACATTCTCTCGTGCAGCTACCCAGTGTTCTTCCTCTCGAACTTCCTTCATCAACTGTGAGAAAGAAGGGGGATCATGCAGAGTGTGAGTCATTCTCATTCGCAAAGCAACCATATCATTGGTCAGAGCCCCCTTAATCAGCTGCTCCATTCTGGCTCTATTTATACCGGCTGCCTCAATCCCACCCTTCAACAAGGCTCTGTGGAGAAGTTTATCTAGGCGGTACAAGAAAGCTGAAAGTTTCTCTCCACTTTCCTGGTAGGTATGGCGAAATCTGGCCATAAGGTCAGGCCCACTCTCAGTAGTTCCATATACAGTCTCAAGGGCAGCTAAGTACTCATTTGCAGTCGCTGATGGGCTACTCACTTTAAGAAACCTGACAATATCAGCCGCGGGACCTCGCAAACTCTCAACGATGCGTTGCTTCTTTGCAGATTCGGTGCATTGCCATTCACTTA
Source organism: Leuciscus idus (assembly GCA_021554675.1). Classification (NCBI taxonomy): domain Eukaryota; kingdom Metazoa; phylum Chordata; class Actinopteri; order Cypriniformes; family Leuciscidae; genus Leuciscus; species Leuciscus idus. The sequence continues at coordinate 2,459,589 of CM038625.1, read as the reverse complement.
TCATTTGAGCGGCCTGCTCCATCCAGACTTCATACTCTTCCTCACCTGGAGGGACAGGTTTCAACCCTGAGAACAATCTCAGTTTTGTGTAACTAGGACCATCACTAGACACCTGATTACACCGATCTACTAATTTGCCTATGGCATCAACTAGATCCACACTGATGTCAGATTTAGGAGGCTGGTTTTCCACAATCATGGCCTTCACTTCATCCATAGACTTGCCCTCCTGCTGTAACAAGGCTTGCAGCTTGAACTGGAAAGTATCACCTTCGGAGGCAGGACCATGGGCTACTAGACTACCCACTAAGTTCACACTCCAGGGTCCAGCTTCATTTTCTATACCTATCTAGGTCAGCACTGGTCTCCACTAAAATAAACATCCATCTGCCAGTTACATCACCACGGCGACCACGTATTCTAGTGCGACCAAAAACTTTTACTGTGTTTAACACTTTCCCAATAGTGTCGTTACTGGCATCCAAAGGAACATTGCTCAAAACAATAGCACGCGAGACATCAACACTCTCTTCTCTGCTCCACTCGACAGTCTGCGACAGATCCATAATTTTGAAAGTAAATGCAAGTCACTAGTATTATGGCAAAAATTAAAAAAATTGTTTTTCAGATCAGCTGTTACCGCTACACTAAATTCTAGAAGAAAATATAGACGCTGGTAAACAGGGAAAAAGAAAGAAAAAAAATTATCCCAGCGGTGCCTCCAAAAATGTAACCCTTTTCTCAACTAATTTAAGTTAAAATTTCCCTAATCAAGAAAACCCTGGATTCCCGGCAGTTGAATGTTGAATTGGCCGGAGTTTTTTTCTCTTCTCAAATTAATGATAAGCGCACGGTGCCTCCACCAGGGAATAATAAAGCAAAAATAAATTTACTTATAATTTACTTCCCCAGAATTTTAAATTCTTGTTAGTTTTTCCCCCAATTAATTGAAATAATAAATCAATACAGCAATTCCAAATAAGGGAAAAAGAATAACAATTATTTATTATTTAAACACTAATATGAAACACTTTTTGTTGAAAAATAAAATAAAAATAAAATAACAACTGGTGTTTCAAAGCGTAAAAAATAAAAAATGGAAAAAATCTGTTTTGTTCAGTTGTATAAAAGTTTTTCACTCCTTACACCATTAGGTACTCAATAGCCTCAATCTCTGAGTATTCTATTATAGAATATAAAATTATAAAATAGGGTATAAATTATCACCCTCAAAAAAACAATACACTCTCCCTTCTTATTTTAAGTGAAAAATAAAATACACCAGATAATTATTGAAAACTCACAATTACTCCTTTGAATCGATTTACACACTTCACAGAATTAACACAAAATTAACTCCGTAACAACACAATAGATTAGTTTGGTCACAGTCTCTTATGGAAAAAAAAAACACTCTTTTGGCTAGCCGTTGGGGCCCAATCGTTGGTGCACTTTCAAGGGAAATTAATTCAAGTAAAACTCAGTACATCCAGAGAATTTGTCGAAACGATTTCACTTACATTCCATCCAGGGAAATGACGAAGCAATGAAAAGTGATCACTTACAGCACGAGTCGCGAACAGAACACTCGCGCAGTCGCGCAGCCACGCAGCCTCGGAGCGGGGTGAAAGTCCAGTCCAACCGCAACGACAAAGCAGCTCGCGATGAATCTCGTCCCCCAGACACTATTACGAGTCGTCTGGAAGTGCTTCTTGTGACACCGATGATTCAGTTACCGTCCTTGATGCGAATTTCTCCGTCACAATATCTCACAGTTAATGCACCAAGCAGATGACGCAACCCAACGGCAGAATGGGTTGAAATTATACTACAGTAAAATAAAAAATAACACTTGAAACAAACACAATCGAGAAGATGAAAGTCCTATCTGTCACTTTGGGCCTGTACTACAAGTAATGAAGTCTCCAAGAATGACGCTCACTTTCAGTAACACGAGGACATGTGCTGCAGTCTCTTCGCCATGTTGTCTCTATAACGTAACTTTACGCAACGTGCGTCCGTAAACTTTTAAACAATCTCAATGCTGATTGGTCAACATTAAAACACTTCAGTTCAACAGAACACCTCATTTGAGTAAAGGCAAACAGTACAAATGATAAAGAAACAAAGAATGTTGGTACATTTTGTTACATCACATTATCAAATAAACAAAAAACTAAATATCAAAAGTATATATTTTAATACTCTGCAATTTTCAAAATAAGGCGTATTTGTAAGGCATATTTTAAGGGGTCCCTACACATAAAATAACAATAAAAGTAAATCAAAACCAAATAATTTGCAAGCTTTCATCTTCATGAGGCGCAATGGCAAGGCATCTAACACCGGAGAGGCCGTCCTTGGTGAACCAGCGTCTGACTTTGACATTCCTTACAATACTTTTTATAGTCCACACGCCCTCCGCACAGATTCAGTCCTTTACAGACAATCTGTCCAATCCGAAGTCTTGAACTGTCCTCCATTCTGGAAACCCCCTTGCAAACTCCATATATAAAGCTCTTTCCTTTGTTCTCCTTTGCTTGCTGTTCTGGACCCTCTGCCTTTCTCCTGCGTATCATGCTCCTCATCAAACGGGTAATGCTTGCCATCTTCTACTTTGCTAAGATACATGCTTTCTACTACTTAGTGTTATTACTACCTACTGTAGTTTATTCTTTCATTTCATTAAATACTTAAACATCGACTATAGTATAGTCATTTCTTTCATGCATTATCATAATAAAAAACTTTCACAATACAAGTTGCAGTGTTTTTTCTTAATAAACCTGAATCACAATAAAACCTTTACAAAAACAAATTGCAGTGTTTTTCTTAATAAACACTCTCTCTTACAATTAACTCTCTCTTAAGTTACAATTGTGGTTATATCATATATAAGCCTATATATATGAGGCATTATAAAATAATAAATTGCATGTTTACTTAACATGCCCCTTATGCAAATTTATTCTTTTATATCCAAAGTCAAATAAGTCATGTAACACCCTTTCTTTTTGTCATATTTTGCCAATTTAGCATATACTTGACCTGTCTCAGTAAAAACATTCATTTGAAAAATGTTCATTCAATGTTCCACCCAGGATCTCTTGTTTACCAAATCTCCAGAAGGCCAAGTTTTTGAACTTCGTTTTATTATGGTCAAATAACATCCAAATTTACTTGCTTTAGCTTACCATTATTAATTTTCTGATAACATTCTCCAATTAATTGTCTCTCAGAATCTTTACACAGAAACGTACGGCCACCTTCCATTAATCAGACTAACTGATCTTTGGAGTGAAGTACTGTGGTATTACTACCTTCCCTTGGGCCGCTTGTTTCATCTCGATGCTCAGACGAGACAATTGTGTCTGGAGTGGCTGATCCTGTCTCCTGCAGGACCCCATTAATGTTTCTGTCTATAAAATAAAATACTTTATCACATTTTATCACTCTTATAACATCCATGGTAAATCTACCAAGCAACTCATTTTGGTCCTCTTTAATCCAGTCTAAATGTGCACATAGATCGTTGTAAAATTCCTTGACCTCTGGGTGGAGCATTTTCAACGTTTCTATATCTCTCAGACACTTCTGTGTTACAATACATTATCAACTCAAATGCTTGCACACAATATTCCATCAATCCATCATTGTCATTGTACCACATATATTTTTATCAAAACCATTCTTTACATAGGTCTCCCATCTCAAAATCAGCTTTCTGTACAAATAACATATTAAAGGGATAGTTCACCCAAAAATGAAAATTCTGTCAGTAATTACTCACCCTCATGTTGTTCCAACCGCGTAAGACCTTCGTTCATCTTCGGAACACAAATTAAGATATTTTTGATGAAATCTGAGAGCTGATCACTTCTCCATAGGCTGTTAGGTGGCCCAAACTTGCTGGCCCAGAAAAGTTATTAAAGAGATCGTTAATATAGTCCAAGTGACTACAGTGGCTCAATCTTAAGTATATCAAGCGACGAGAATACTTTTTGTGCGCAAAAACAAACAAAAATAACGACTTTATTCCACTATTTATTTCCTTCTCTCTGGGCCTCGAGTCTTTTCACGTAGTGTTTTAGCGCAGCGCGTCTGTGTTATACGTCACCACGTAGGCTCACTATTGGCCGACGCTGGTCATGTGTGTGATGCCTGTGACGTGTAACACAGACGCGCAGCGCAAAAACACTACGTGAACCAACTAGAGGCCCAGAGAGAAGGAAATGAATAGTGGAATAAAGTCGTTATTTTTGTTTGTTTTTGCGCACAAAAAGTATTCTCGTCGCTTGATATACTTAAGATTGAGCCACTGTAGTCACTTGGACTATATTAACGATCTCTTTAATAACTTTTCTGGGCCAGCAAGTTTGGGCCACCTAGCAGTCTATGGAGAAGTGATCAGCTCTCAGATTTCATCAAAAATATCTTAATTTGTGTTCCGAAGATGAACGAAGGTCTTGCGCGGTTGGAACAACATGAGGGTGAGTAATTACTGACAGAATTTTCATTTTTGGGTAAACTAACCCTTTAAAGACAACTCATGCATTCATCATCTCTACTTGCAATCCAGCACTTCTGATGTCTTAACAACAGTTTTCTTCTTGCAGTTTTTCTAGACTCATATAAATACATTATAGTCTAAAGTATATTATTCCATTTTATAACTTTATACACTTCAGCTTCTTTTCATTAATTACAATGTTCAATGGTTATCAATGAATAAAGTTATATTTGTTCTAGATATAATAAATGTATATCTACCAGTATGTTGTACATGCCATGTTCCTCCGGGTCTCTGAAAGGTCATGTAAGGGTCAGTCTGCTGTATATCATGTTGAGATGTACTGGTATCTCAAGTCTCTAGTTCTCTGCGTTTATGTTATTAGACACCCATTGCTTTATACCGTACTCTTAATTTTCTCTGGCTCACCATTTTCCATTCTTTCCATTCATTTTTGATGTTTTCTAAGAATGGAAATGGTGGCATATAGTCACAATAGGGTCAGACAATAATCTGCTTATCCCTTGGTTTATATTATTCCTTCTAATATTACTGTCCCATGTCTGATTCAAATATGCCTATCCTGCATATATGCTTGGACTCATTCCTCCAAAATACTTTACAGTCCAGAATTTACTCAAATTGAACAATCCCTTTTCCTCTGCCAAATTATCAATAAAATCCCATGTTATTTTGAATGCTTGTTATGGCAGATCTTTTTTCTTGTATAATACTCTGGAATTTCTTTAGGAATCTCCAAGGTAATTATTACTTCATCGTTTTTACTTCATCTTATCAAGACTAAAGGTATATGATAATATTTTACCCATTCTGTATTATTCACTGTACTCTTACTATAATGCCCTAATTATGAGCCTTTTACCAGACCCTTGATTTTGATTGGAATTATTTCCCCATACTTGTGCATTACATCTTCCAGCACATCACACAGTCTAAACTGTATTATCATCTGATCAGTTACTGTATTATTCTCTGTTATCTCTCTGTCTTTGAGTCTTAATTCAATTTTCATCTGAAAATGTTAGCCTTAAACACTCATCTTTGTACTTGCTTTTGCATTATAGTTATTTTCACATTTCCAATTTCCTACACATGTACAGCCTATCCAATTCATCTCTCCAGCTTTTCAAGTTTTATTTTTAACTTGATTGCTTAATTCTCTTAATATCTTACTACTACATATTATATGTAATTTACCATTGTATCTCGTTTTATCACATTCATTACAATTGTCATCTAGACCAGGGGTTCCCAAACTTTTTCGTTCTAGGACCCACCTAGACAAGTATAATCAATCTCAAGACCCACTTGCACTGGTGCTACCAACTTTCTCAGTTGGTCGCACCAGCATGATTTGGTCACACATTTTTTTTTTTTTTTTTTTGCTACATGCCATGGGATTAATCAATGCATGCTGATGGTCTTAATCTGCATTCCCTAGTTTTGCACTGATGTAAAAAGACTGACAGTGACAAGCCTTCATGTTAGCAAAATATTTTAAACTTTTAACTCTTAAAAAAACTTTTAAAAACATGTATGTTCTTTAATGTTTGATAATAATTTTACCGTCTTCACATAGGGATGGGAAATGATAAGATTTTATCAATAATAATAATGCCACTGACGATTCTGATTATCGATCCGATTCTTTAACGATTCTCTTATCGATTCTTGATAGCACTGTGTGGAAAAATGTAGTCATATGCTTTTCAAAAAAAAAAAAACAAGGGGTTTTATTTATTTTAAAGCTTAAGCTTGAGTAAGCAAACTGTACTTTTTATGTAATTTATGTAATAAATAGAACTTTATTGTAACGTGTTGCTGATTCAAACGTCTCCTGAGTTCACTGTTGGAAAGATCAGTTGTTTTAACCATTTATTAAAATTAATCGGTTCAAAGGAGTCATTAGTTCGCGAATTGGACGTGTCATGCGCGTTGTGTGATTATCCCAGCAGTTAGGACATAGACATCCAAGATTTGTGTCAACACAGAAAACATTTCATCACTGGATAGTTTTTTTCGTTTAATTAAAGTGTTGTTTTATGTCAGCTGAATGTCTGGGACGCTTTTCAGAGAAGATAAGGCAACAACTTATTTAGCACAATTCACACCCAGCGGTAATTGAGGAAGAAAAAAAAAATCTCCGAATGCTCCACATGAAACTTTGGTCTTCCGACCTTTTACCACCGTGTCGATTTATTTTGATTAATATGTGCGAGGGAGAGAGAGCAAGACAGCGCTTAGTTTGGAGACGGTGAAGTCTTTTTTACACTTTCGCCTGGCTCCGAATAGAGAGAGAGAGCGCGCGCGCGCGACCGAGTACTCTCTCTGCTCGTTCTTTCAGTTAAACATGCACTGTGACTCTGTCATAAGCGCAGCAGTTCATCTACATTACTCAGCGATCAAATAACACTTTGGCGGGCGCTAAAACTCATAGTCGTTTGGTCATTAATCGGACTGGTTTTGTTTCACTCATCGTAACGTAAATTTAGCTGCAGCTAAGTGCCTTTGTGCGACCCACCTTTTCTCACTGTGTGACCCACAAGTGGGTCGCGACCCACAGTTTGAAAACCACTGATCTAGACATTCTTCCCAAAACGTATCTGTTTTAATACGTATCTGTTTTAATACTATTCTGTTCCCCCTATGGCTAATCGGTTCCTCACCGATTGAAATGCGCATGCGTCGTGTCTGAACGCGTTGTTGTCTTTGGAGCTCTATCGATTTGATTTATAATTCTTGATTTTTCTCTTTAAACTCACTTACAACGAACATTTTCTACTTTTCCTCACTGAGAAGCACTACTGCTCAAACCTTATAGTTACAACGTGAACTGTTGAGCAGACGCATCTCAAGCCTTTAGTGATCCAACTCCGGATACTCTTATAGGTTACTCCAGTGGATCACGGCTGAACGCGTCTTCTCCACACTCACTTACACATTTGTTCGCCTATCGTGCGTCTACTCTACACCCTTACCACTAAAAAGACGGATTATATCCAAGACTTCAGTCATAAATTAGTATTAATATTGATAGCATCACTGGTAGCTTCGTTGCTAACTTACTGTCCATCTGTTAAAATGGCGAATATATCAGATGTAAGTAGTCTACCTTTTGGTGCAGGTGAGGACACATTTGAGCTACACGCACTGCAGTCTGAGCTGGAAGCTGTTGAGAAACAGATCCACGACCTTTTATTGAGACAGGCCGAGCTGAGAGACCGGTGTTTAGCTCTTGAAACATCACGCGCCGATGCACACAAATCAGTGATTAACGTTACTAACCCGCTGACTCCGACCTCGTCTACTCCGTGCGTTCCTCAGCATCGGTCGCAATCAGCCATGGTCTCGTTCACTCCGGCTCCAACACGCCACCACGAAGCCTGGGTGGTTCCGCAGCGGAAGACGCGAGTCAGGTTTAGACCAAGACTCTCTCCGACCCTCCCGGTTTTCGAGTTATCCACACAAAACCGCTTCTCCCCTCTACGCGAAACAGAACGCGATGCTGTGATCATCGGCGATTCCATCGTTCGGCACGTAAACGCTACGTTAGGTAAAAGTAAGGTGCACAGTCACTGCTTTCCTGGTGCTCGTGTTTCTGAAATCGCTGCTCGCGTTCCCGAGATCCTAAACGGTGACGAGCGCGTCGGAACTGTGGTCCTGCACGCGGGAGTGAACGACATCAGGCTGCGCCAGACGGAGATTCTGAAGAAAGACTTCAGGAATCTAATCGATACGGTATACAGCACATCGCCTGAAACAACGATCATTGTGTCAGGACCGCTTCCCACTTACCGACTAGGGCATGAAAAGTTCAGCAGATTATTTGCGTTAAATGAATGGTTAATGTCATGGTGCAATGAGCAGAAACTGCTCTTTGTAAATAATTGGAATCTGTTTTGGGAGCGTCCTAGGCTTTTCCGTGCTGATGGCTTACACCCAAGCAAATTCGGAGCAGATCTTCTGTCGGATAACATCTCCAAAATGTTAAATACCGTTTGACTAGTAACCAAAAGTCCAAATCATAGTCTCTGCTGCACCAATTTAACTGATATAAATACTAGTGTAGAACATTGCATAGAAACCGTGTCTATTCCTCGTTTAGTGAGATAAAATAATAAATCTACTGCAGGATCTAGGAAAAATCTAATTGTTATTAAAACAGAAAATGTTGCTCTTAGTAAACAAAAACTATTTCTAAAGCTAGGTCTTCTAAACATTAGATCACTCACACCTAAGGCAGTTATTGTAAATGAAATAGTCACAGATAATAGCTTCGATGTACTTTGCCTTACTGAAACCTGGCTTAAACCAAATGATTATTTCGGGCCAAATGAGTCTACTCCATCAGGATACTGTTATAAGCATGAGCCCCGTCTGATTGGTCGTGGTGGCGGTGTTGCAACAATCTATAGAGATATTCTCAATGTTACTCAGAAAACGGGTTATAAGTTTATTTCGTTTGAAGTACTTGTACTAAATGTTACGCTCTTAGATGTTAGAAAAACATCCCTATTATCTCTAGCCTTGGCTACCGTATAGTCACTTCAGACCTATTAGTCAATGTCGATAAAGCATTAATTGTTGGAGATTTTAACATACACGTAGATAATCCAAATGATGCGTTAGGGGCTGCGTTTACTGATTTATTAAATTCATTTGGGGTCAAGCAAAACGTCACCGGACCAACACATCGTCTTAATCATACACTCGATTTAATTATATCACATGGAACCGATCCAACCGATATAGATATCATTCCACAAAGTGATGATGTCACTGATCATTACATGGTAACTTGCATATTACGTACTGCTGTAATATGTCATGCGGCGTCGCGTTATCAACCAGGCAGAACAATCCTTCCATCCACCATAGATAATTTCTCAAATTGCTTATCTAATCTGTCTCAGCTGCTGCCTGAACCCAAACAAACAGATGAACTAGAAGAACTAACTAGCACTATGAGCACCATTCTCTCTAGAACATTGGATGTGGTTGCACCTATTAAATGAAAAAAGGTCAGAGAGAAAATTAAAGCACCATGGTACAACAATACTACGCATGTTCTAAAGAGAGAAACCCGTATTTTAGAGCGTAAATGGAAACAAACTAATTTAGAGGTCTTTAGAATCGCGTGGAAAGACAGTATGTCACGTTATAAAAAGGCCCTAAAAGCGGCCAGGGCTGAGCACCTCCGCAAACTAATAGAAAACAACCAAAACAATCCAAGGTTTTTATTTAACACCGTGGCTAGACTAACAAATAAACAGACGTCACCTGAACAAAATATTCCGTTACAGTTCAGTAATAATGATTTCATGAACTTCTTCACTGAGAAAATAGAAAGCATCAGAACCACAATTGTAAACGTTCAATCTTCAATCGCGCCTTATAATTCAGCTTCAATTATCACCCCGAAAGAACAATTACAGTGCTTTACAACTATAGAACAAAAAGAGTTAAATAAACGTATCACTTCATCTAAAACAACAACATGTTTATTAGATCCTATACCAACTAAACTACTGAAAGAAGTGTTACCTGTAGTGGAAGAGCCTCTCCTCAATATTATTAACTCATCTTTATCTTAGTTTATCTTTATAATATGTGACACATATAATATGCATATGTGTCAGAACATGGTGAGGAAGCATGCAGAGTTTCATGGAGATCGGACCATAGGTGGCGCTATAACTGGCAAAAAGCCTTCATTCTTATTAGGTTTACTTTATCTTTATCTTACAACTTTAACATCATAGGATGTCCTGTTACTTTATCCTCTACAGTAAAAGACCTGGGTGTTATACTCGATTGCAACCTGTCTTTTGAAAATCATATTTCATATGTTACAAAAACAGCCTTTTTCCACCTTAGAAACATTGCTAAGCTACGTAATATGCTGCAGTTTATATCTAAAATTACTCTTCAGTTTATTGGTATCTGAAGTTCATGTCTAGATATCACTAATACCAAATTAAACATGTTGAAATACATTTACAGATATCAGGAATTAACATTTCAACTAGTGAAAATGTAATCCTCGATATCAAGCATTTAAATAGTAACAAAGTATTTATTGCTATCACATATTATATATTTACTAGTAAGAAATAAATAACTGATATGTGTACTTGCTATTTTTACAACAAACAAATTTTTGCTAATATTGATATTTCCAGTTTTTGCACATTTTGAATTAAATGTAGTTAACAAGTTAACTGAGGTTCGGGAGCAAGGCCACGCCTCAACTAATCAGCTCGTTCCCCGTCTGTATAAATACACTGAACCCACCTTCACTGCACCGTTCGTCTCAGTTTCTCGACCCCACCCACCCCTCCCCTTAATATGGGATATATGGCCCCTCCTTAATTAATATGCTGTCAGTTTCTGATGCAGAAAAGTTAGTTCATGCATTCATGACCTCGAGACTGGATTACTGTAATGCTTTATTAGCTGGTTGTCCTGCATCCTCAATAAACAAGCTACAGTTAGTCCAAAATGCCGCCGCTAGAGTTCTTACTAGATCAAGAAAATATGATCATATAACACAGATTTTATCATCACTGCATTGGTTACCTATAAAGCTCCGTATTAATTACAAGGTATTGCTACTGACTTATAAAGCCCTAAACGGCTTAGCTCTTTCTTTCTTAGTCTTAGTCTATTTAACGGATCTTCTATAGCCCTATAATCCATCGCGCTCTTTAAGATCACTAAATTCAAGGCTTTTGGTCATACCTAGGATATCCAGAACCACCAAAGGAGGGAGAGCATTTTCACATTTGGCTCCAAAACTCTGGAATAGTCTTCCTGATACTGTTCGTTGCTCAGACTCGCTCTCCCAGTTTAAAACTAGATTAAAGTCGCATCTCTTCAGCCAGGCATTCATATAATCCTACAGTTCAAACTACAATCCGGCCTCTAGCTCATAAATGCCAGAGGAGAACTGGCCCCCGACTGAGCCTGGGTTCTCCCAAGGTTTTTTTTTCTCCATTAGGTCACCTGATGGAGTTTTAGGACACCATTAGGTCACTTGATGGAGTTTTTCGGTTCCTTGCCACTGTTGCCTTTGGCTTGCTCAGTTGGGGATATTTTGGGGATATTTAATTTAATTTTATCAATCAATAAATTCCACTAGAAACAAACCTTGTTGTATTATTTTAATTTAATACTGTGAAGCTGCTTTGATACAATCTGTATTGTGAAAAGCGCTATACAAATATACTTGACTTGACTTGACTTGACTTGACTTGACTAACTTAAAAACCTGTATTTTTTTGTCTGAATACTTTTCACCTCCTAAAGTTACTTCAGCTTTTTATTGGATTCACTATACCATTTAAATAGGAATTCATATAATGTACACCTTTCTCTTGTATACTACTCCTTGCAATCTTCATTAAATGTCTTACATTTACATTTGTCTTTTCCACTTATCATTATGATTCATTAGGTTCTAAATCAATTGTTTTTTTTCCTTTTAGATCCTCCATATCAATCTCTTTGTCTATCACAAAGGTTGCTTCCATTTTGTAGCCAGGATCTATATGTCTCACCTTTTTATTTTTTATTTGATTTATTGCAGTCAAATTCTTATTAAAATTTCGACTACAACCCAGAATACCACCATGACTACTGCTATGTTTATCAATGTTACCACAACAGTTGACTTAAACAAGCCTTCTCTTGTCACTGTGTTATTCTGGGACACCTCTGTTAGCCCAACATCTCGATTCAGACTCTATCTCCTGAAAGATATAACATAAAGTTGAGCTCTCTGTATAAGACATCTCTTGGTCATTAATCATTCGGCTCCTTCTTAAACACTCTTCAGTATTTGCTTCTGAAGTTCCAAGTTCTTGTTTTATGTGTTAGAGGATTTTTCTCTTTAAATTGGGCTTTATTCCCCTTCTAAATATCCACTAACACATATTCCCCTTCTGTCAAGGGTTTTCTTAATTCATATACTTACGGTGTCAGATATCCAAGCCATTGCCAACAAATTTACCTTATTTGCTTACAGCCTCATTTACTTGCTCTGCCATGTCCAGTCTCATTTCATATTTATCTTTGTATCCTATATGACCCATGCTATTGAACACTTTTATTCACGTTCAACTTTGCTTTAACTTTGTTCCATCCAGAGACGCGCTATCAGTAGTTTTATTACCCCGTAAATCTGCATTCTTGCTGTCTCACACACACACCCAAGCAAGCTAGAATGAGTTTGTTCTGTTCCATTCTAGGATCTTTAACGCCATTATCAAAAATATTGGTAAGAGACCTATCTCTTATATCGTTTCACTCTTATTAATTATAAGAGCATGTTAGAAGTATTTTATACTCTTTCTTTCTTTTGTTTTCTTTTTTTCTTGGTCTTTAATTAGTTATTTTACACCGTTGGTAAGATATAATGTCTTTGTCTTCAAGGTAATTCTACCTTCCTTCCTCTCTTATTCCAATAATTAAATTCTTCCTACTCCAAAGCTCATTTTTTCTTAACCGTACTGTATGTTTATCAACTTTTTCTTTTTGTTAAATACTTTATCTTTCTTAGTAATTAAATCCTCAATAGATTTAGTTGATAATAATAATATGTTTAATTTACATTACGCCTTTTCCACGCTCAAGGACTCTTTACAATAACAGTAACTGACGTTTGTCATGGTATTGTTTATTTTTTCTCTTTATCTTTTCGAATTACATTAGTTAAGTTATTATAATTTAATGACTCCTCAATCTTTTCATCCCATCTTTTGTCCTTATGTTTTGCTCTAAAGAAACTTCCCACTGCACATTTTTCAATTACATGACTTTCTGGTGTATATCGCAAAGCTTTGTGCAAAACAGTTTGTTTTCCAGATAAACTCTACCTTTCCTCTGACAAAGTATGTTATATTATCAACCCTAATATTCTCGGGTCTAACCTGTCAGTAACTCCTCTATTGCTTTTACAAAGGTATTTACAATAGTGTCTTTTACGGTGTTCGCTCAACGACTATCTACTGCTACTAATTTATATTTATTTTCCCATTTTTACCAAGGATTTAAGATCCAGCTATTTTCAATCAACACCCTTGGTTGACTACTTCTGGTGTGATTATAACATAATCACTTCTTATAATTTTTGTCTTCCCCTGTTAATATAATTATCTATATTATAATTTTTAGGTTTACAAAATATTTCCTACTATTGTATATTTTCTTAATACAACTGTCTCATTTTCTTTCATTTTAATTCCTCTTTTTATTCTTTCTAATTTATCTACTCCTTTATTTCTTAAAGCTATCTCTGTGTTTTACTTTGAATGTCAGTACTGATGAATCACTGTTAGGTCCAAATTCCTAATAGACTATGGGCCCTATTTTAACGATCTGAAACGCAAGTGTCAAGCGCAAAGCGCAAGTAACTTTGTGGGCGGGTCTCGGCGCTGTTGCTATTTTCCCGGCGGGATAAATGACTCTTGCGCCAGGCGCAAATATAAAATGGGTTGGTCTGAAGTAGCTTCATTATTCATAGGTTTGGGCGTAACGTGAAATAAACCAATCAGAGCGACATCTCACATTCCCTTTAAGAGCAGACGTGCTTTTTCCATAGCGGATTGCTATTGTAACGGAGGATTTGCCAGGCGCGCGCCAGGAGCGGTTCACAGCCAAGGAGACCGACGTTCTCGTCAGGGCCGTAAAAGAGAGAAGTTACATTGAAATGGAGAAACCCACCCAAATTAACTTCGGTTAAACAGGCGTATGATAATTTGGGTAAATGTGTAAGCTAGATGTATGCTTTTATAATAAATTGTCTATCTATCTATCTATCTATCTATCTATCGTAATAATGTATGATTTGCAAAAATGAAAACTGCTGCGTCTGTGTAGATGAGAGAATCAAAGTGTGCGTTGTGCACACGCTACATTGATTATGGCCAAGCATGCGCCCTTAAAATAGCATATGAATAACATGCGCAACGCGCCACTGACTTTAAAAAATTGTTTCCTGGTTAGTGGCGCAATTGTTTTCTAAACCTGCAAAATAGCATGAAGGAACGTTTGCGCCGGAACACGCCTCATCTTTTTACTGAACCGCCCCCGGGAGCGCAAATGTATTTCCTAGTTTACCGACGTGCGTCTGTGGAGGGAAAAGGCCGCTTTGCGCGGGTGCAAAATAGGAATGATACATGCGTCGCTGTACAAAGTCACTTGCGCTGGGTGCAAGATAGGGCCCAATTTTTTCCATAAGTCACTATGTTCAACAGGTTTTCTATCAAATTTAACGAACCTGTTCTATCTCCAAATGTCTACGTTTTCATTTATACTTGTCTTAACCTTTTTGCTATCCGTTATAATAATAACTTGTGTAGCTTTTATTTCTTTTAGTCTTTCTAGTGCTTTTAATACAGCTATAACTTTTACATATTGAATAGTACTCAGGACTAAGCCCCTGTCTCTTATTTCTTTATCCTTTTTATGTTTTATATACGCCCAGTAAGCATTATACTCTTCAAGAGTTTTTGATCTATCTGTATATACTATCGTACCTCTAAATACATTTATATTTCTTCTGTCACATTTTACGCTCTTTATTTAATATCCTCACATTTGGATATAAGTATCATCCTATACTTGCTTAAATAATTTTGGGTTTTTGCATTTTATACTTATCTTTAACTTAATGCCCCTTTATTGTTTTATTGGTATTATTTAGTCTATTCTAGTTCTATTCTATTTTATTCTATTCCTTTATTTATTTATTTTATTTTATTGCAATATCTGGTAGTTCTGCATATCTTTTACTCATAGATGCTAATTTCTTCTCTACAGAAAGAAATTGCTTTTCTGTTTTTTCCCAGCTTAACACTTTATTAATATTGGTATTTTGCTCTTCTTATTCCTTATTATTAATTGATAACCAATTAAATCTATATTTACAGCTCAACCTCAAGAGCCTTCTCCTCATCTCTTCTTCCTAAGAGCTTAAAAAAAAAAAAATTTTCCCCGCCTATTCATTTCAATACAATTTATTGCCTTTTATTGTAGCATGCATTAGTCTAGCTTTCTGACTAAATTCAGGAATTATATCTCTCATATAATTCATAAGCTCCTTTACCTCTTTTTGTATCTTTCTCTGGGGTTCTTAGACCTGTTATCCGCTCTTTTATTCATTTCTTAATTCCTTTGTTTCTTACAGAGACAAGATCCTAAATGAACCATATCTGCCATTACTGCACCTTGTTTATTTACTTATTTTTAACTCACATATATATATATATATATATATATATATATATATATATATATATATATATATATATATATATATATATATATAATTAGTACTTTATAATTTGTTACTTGTAAAAGTCTCATCTAATTTTGGTGTTTATTGTACAGGACTTTTTGTTATTGCATAAGTAATTTCCTTAACTCCTTGCTCTAATAACTCTTGTATTGCCTTATTTAATTTTTCTTTATCCATCATATTAATCGGATATTATCTTTTTAATTTATGTATCTTACTCAGTTTTTTATGAGTATATGCTTCACTAATTACTAATAGACTTTATTCCACAATCACTTTTATATCTTCTTAAATAGGGAATTTCTAGTAAATCCCATAGTAATTTCTCTTTTAATTCTTAATATTACCAATTCATTCCATTTTCATTTATATTCTTGTTCAATATTTACTTTTAATCTCAAGACTTTCTTTAAGTCTCTTCCTTCATGCAAATTGTCTGCATTCTCCATAATTTTAATGCCGAATTCTTCTCTCCTACTCATTCATTTATTTATTTATTTTTTTAATAAAGATATTCTCTGTAAATTGCATTGGCTCTGTTGTTGTGGACACCTGAGCAACTTCATTTAAAATAGATTCTATTTTTCATTAACAAAGGTGTTTCCATCTTTTTTAATGATTATTATACCATTAGATTATGTTATCTTTAATCTAATCTTTAATGCATATCTTTAAAATTCTATTTAATTATACCCTTTGGTCACAAATGTTTCTCTTCAACAGGCTAAGCATTTCCAATGTATCCTTCCCTTCTTTCTATTTATTTTTTTTTTTTTTTTTTTTATCGAGCTGTATTTCTTTTCTAATGATGTTTTTATTCTGTTTACTTCTTTTTATTTTCAAGTTTTCTATTTTACTCATCACCTGACTTCTTTGCTCTGGGATCATCTTCCCCCATTTATCATATTAAATATAACTTGTCTTTTGTATACTATTTTTATTTTCATCCTCATAAATTCCTGCATTATGTTCTGTCAGACTTTTTCTATTCTTCTGTTTTCAATTAAGTCATCTTCATTTATATAGTGCTTTTAACAATGTAGATTGTTCCAAAGCATCTTTACAGTGGCAACAGGGAATTAAAGTATACTAAGTGTTTTAAGTAGGCTATATAAAACTCATTTAGTTACAGTATTCAGGATCATTACAAATTTATCAAGCTTGTTATTTTCCGACCTACTTCTCTTAGTAACCTTACTCTATCTGTTATAGGTATTTCATCCTGTATTGATAACCATACACTCAATAGTGGAATTTGGTCTTTAGATGCATTAACTAACATCTCCTTTCATTGCAAATATTTCTCCTTTGTCCCTGTTAAACTTCTCAAATTATCAATAGCTTTTAGTTTTTGTTATAGCTATACCAACTTAATCAATGCCTATAGCTTCTCAACTTAAATTCACATTTTTAGATGTTTTAATTATACAATCTCTATAAGCGCTATTGTCTTCTCTTAACCATTTTAATCCTATCTGTTTTCTGGCCACATCTGTTACGGCTCCAATAATTTCTCTTCACTTTTCTTCGGGTTTCTAAACTCCCGTTGTCCGACTGGATTCCTCTCCTAACAGAAGTCAAAGGTCCCCTTCTATCGTCCCTTCTCTGCTTTGCTTCTACACTCTCCTAGTTCTCAGATATCTCTGAGTTTAAGAGCTTTATTGCTCGCTGACTTTTTCCTTGTTTCCAGCATTCTTTTTAGTCTCTTTACTTCTAATGGTTTTATAATTTTTTATATTTCTCTCACTATTCTTCTCTTAAATTCATAACCTACTTAAAATATGATTGTTTCATATTATTCTGTTCTCCTGACTTTCACAATCCCTTTTCTTTAACTGTTTTTTGAAGCCGTAGGTATTCGGCTGTTTCTCTTGCTCATAAGTCAAGTCTATGTCAGGAACTATCTCCTTTTCCCAGTTTCTTATCAGCGCTCTTTTCATTGCTAGGATTCCTATGTATTTCCTTTAACTCCTAGTTTTGAATTCTTTAGTTCTTCTTTTCAACTGCAATTTATCTATTTATTTATTTTCCATAGTCTTTTCCATATCCATATCTTTGTTTCACTATTTTCACTTTCTGTATTAACTATTGATGAATATAACTCATTTTCCTGCTTTCCGTCTGAGCCGTTTTCAAACTCCCTAGACCTCTGTCTATCTCTCTATAACTTAGAGACTGCTATTACGGCAGTCATTGTTGTTACTCTTATCTTATTATACGCTTGCTTAAACTCCTCTCTATGAGTTTAAAATCCTCTTTTGAATTCTCTATTATTCCTGTTATTAATCCTGTTATTAATCACAGCTATTACTGAATGTTTAAACTGTCCTGTCCCCATTAAGGTTAAATTCATTATTATAACCTTTCCACTAATTTCATTTTGAATTGAGGACTACATTATTAATTAAGCTTTTGACTCTGAGCATTTAGTAGTACATAATTTTGTTCTACAATCTGCCATCACAGCTTTTACAACATTCCAGTGGGATGCACCAGAACTATTCTTACTGTCCCCCGGGATTTCACTTTCAATCTCCCTTTTCCTTTTTAATTTCTTTCAGGGCTTGTGCTCCTAACATATTCTGAATCACTTATGCAGCCCCGTTCTCTTTATTACCATTCAGGACTATCATTCCTCCTCTGGTATTCTGTAACAACCCATCATAAACTTCTACTTCTATTTCTTTCACTTTTTATTATTTGTGTCCACCGTATTACTGAGGTGGCTACCTCGGTCTCATTACATTTTCTTTCACTCAATTGGTCTCTGGATGGAAGCCAAAGCACAAACAAATCATTATTTATTTCTATTGCTGATTGATTCGCTCTCAACGCTTCTCCTTCCCATTCAAGTACTCTTTTATCACCAAAAGTATATACTCTATTATGGGGTTTTTGCTGTCCTCTCCATCCAACAACGTGCACTTTGTTAGATGGTTTATACAGCTCACACTAAATCTTTCTCCTATTTAGATTTAGTCTATCTCTACTACTTACTCAAACTTCCTTAAGTTTGTCACTATCATTTTTATTTGAATTATTTTCTCTATTCAATCTATAGAGTCTCTATGTTTATAAACCTATAGGCCTATTATTCCACACTCCGTCGTAGAGATATATAGTAGTGCGTGCATGCACTTAGCCCTTCTATGAGCTTAAATAATTCTTCTATGAATTATATTATTGGATATTCTTTTATCCTATATACATCTCATTATATGAGATTATTACACTACTATTTATACAACCCTTCTATTGGATTGTTTTAATAACTCTCCTTTAGAATTATTATTTTAATATCCAACCCCTCTGGGTTGTCTTAATATTTCACTACAAGTACACGAGAATCACTCGTATTAACTTGAATGAATAGTCTGGCTCTGTATTAAGGAGGCTTCCCTCCCCTTCACAGAAACCCTGTCTCTTCGGCTTTCCTAGCCTCTCTGAGACCTGCCGTATAAGATTTATCTCACATCTTTATCGGCTAAATAAACCTCCACAGCTCTTTCTTGCTTTTAGGGTTTATTATTCTCATTCGCTCACTCAACCCTTTTTAGGTTGTTTAAATAATTCATTTTTTAGAGTTATTCTTAGTTTCTTGAGCAATTGATCACCGATCTTGGCCAGGGATCAATGATCAATCTGCCCCTTTCACGTTGGGCGCCATGTTTTATGGTGCTTAATTTAACCCCTTGTTTGGGTCTTAAATATAGACACCTTCTACCTTATTTTGTTTATTCTCAGGTTAGGTAAAGTCAGTCAAATCTGTCCTAAAACAGTAAGCATTTGAATTTCCATACTTACAATATTTAGATCACAGAAGACTTCTCCGTGGTTTAGTTCAGCTCAATCTTTTGTAAAACAGAGACTTATGGCAGGCGAGCTTCCTAATTTCAATTATATATATTTTTTATTAAATACAGGTTAATTAGTTTACATAAACGGTACTAATATATAAAATAACAATAAAAGTAAATCAAAACCAAATAATTTGCAAGCTTTCATCTTCATGAGGCGCAATGGCAAGGCATCTAACACCGGAGAGGCCGTCCTTGGTGAACCAGCGTCTGACTTTGACATTCCTTACAATACTTTTTATAGTCCACACGCCCTCCGCACAGATTCAGTCCTTTACAGACAATCTGTCCAATCCGAAGTCTTGAACTGTCCTCCATTCTGGAAACCCCCTTGCAAACTCCATATATAAAGCTCTTTCCTTTGTTCTCCTTTGCTTGCTGTTCTGGACCCTCTGCCTTTCTCCTGCGTATCATGCTCCTCATCAAACGGGTAATGCTTGCCATCTTCTACTTTGCTAAGATACATGCTTTCTACTACTTAGTGTTATTACTACCTACTGTAGTTTATTCTTTCATTTCATTAAATACTTAAACATCGACTATAGTATAGTCATTTCTTTCATGCATTATCATAATAAAAAACTTTCACAATACAAGTTGCAGTGTTTTTTCTTAATAAACCTGAATCACAATAAAACCTTTACAAAAACAAATTGCAGTGTTTTTCTTAATAAACACTCTCTCTTACAATTAACTCTCTCTTAAGTTACAATTGTGGTTATATCATATATAAGCCTATATATATGAGGCATTATAAAATAATAAATTGCATGTTCACTTAACAATAAAAATACAAAATAATCCACTCAGTTATTAGGGAACGAGGCCCATTACTCTCATAAATCCATGTTGTGCTGTTGCGATGTCTAAACCTATTCATGCTTTATGACTTGTTGATTTAGCCAATGTGTTAAATATATGCTTAGGGTTGTGCTCGTTTTCTTTTAAGAAGGTATAAAAGTAAACCGATCTTGCCATTTGCAAGACCTTTTAGTAATTGGAGTCACTATCCTTTCATGCAATGTGAAATACCTCTAGTTTTGTTTTCTTCCAGTTGTCCTCCATTTTCTTTTATTTATTTTTTGTTTTTGTTTGGTTCTGGCCCAGAGCTAAAATGTGAATGGAGTATACAGCAATATATTTTGATCCGAAATCGCCACCTAAACCCTCATTCACTATTCCCTACATTAGTCCACTAATACTGTTCACTTGAAGGAGTGGATAAAAACGAGAGTGAATTCGGGCGGCCGTTGAGCGTACATCGGTCTTACACTCGTTATTGCGGTGCATTGTGGGATTGAATGAGTGCACTCAATAACGTCCACTACAGATTCGGACACAACTACAAATGGCCGTTCCCTCAAATAATGTGCTTATTTGAGGGTAAAGGGGTGATTTCAGATTCAGCCTATGTGTGTGCCTTTACGGGTGCGATCATAGATCAAGTTTGATTGCTATACATGTGGAAAACGTGCTATTAGAATTAGAATGAGGCATTTATATAGCGCTTTCATATCTACTACTGTACACCCAAAGCGCTTTACAATCATATCAGGGGATCTCTCCTCATCCACCACCAGTGTGCAGCATCCACTGGGATGATGCGACGGCAGCCACAGTACAACGGCGCCAGTGCGCTCACCACACACCAGCTATAGGTGGAGAGAGGAGAGAGAGTGATAGAGCCAATTCAATGAAAGGGGATTATTAGGAGGCCATGATTGGTAAGGGCCAATGGGTGGAATGTGGCCAGGACACCGGGGTTACACCCCTACTCTTTACGAGAAATGCCATGGGATTTTTAATGACCACAGAGAGTCAGGACCTCGGTTTTACGTCTCATCCGAAGGACTATTAACAAAAAGAAAGGTCTTTATTTATTTTATTGGCTTATAAGCTGAGAGATTGTGGTAGATAAGAAGCTGTTTAATCTATAATTCATCATATTGTGTCTAGTAACTAATGTGTGTAAGTCACACGAGTTTGAATTATTTTGTTTTGTAACTGAGTTCTATGTGTATGTTTGTTCAACATCGCAGCCAATCTTAATTATTTAGCGGCACAGATAACTAATACAGACTGTTGGTGCGTTCAGGTCATCTCGTAAAGATCGTATTTAGGAGTTGAACGGACATGAACGCCACGAGTGGGAAGCATAGACAGTATATAAACTGGACACAGCGACCCCATTGGATTCAACGGAGAATAGTGAAGTCAATTAGAAGCTCTCACTTCCTGATGGCTGGGCGTACTGCACAGACTCAAACTGAGCTTGACGACGTAGATGTGACGTGAGCAACCCGTCTGTCTTCTAGTAGCTGTGCCAAGAGAAATCTGAGTCATTCTCTTCCGAAACTTGCAGAGACGGAGAGTGTGAGTAGGAGGTGTCCATGAGCTAGGAGCAGGAGAAACTTTTGCTAAGTATTCTGATTAATTATTTTGTCATTTTGCCTCCACGTCCCCCGATTGCCCGCGAGCTTCTCCTCCTGTCCATACGGTAATCTCTCTACTGTGCGACAGAGAGTCGCGTGGTTATGACGCAATCGTTAGCCTATTTTTACAAAAACTGCTTCTACGGGGCCATAACGTAAGATACAAGGTAATGGAGCCTTTTATACATTTTCTTGTTTCTCTAGAAATAAATAATGGAAAAATGGAGTCTTTAAACACCTCAGATGTAAAGTTATTCGCTGTCAAAGTGACGCCAAAATGAATGGGAGTCAATGGAATGCTAACAGCAGGTGATGGTCCGCTAATCAATGGCGGCGCCCGGGGAAGTTTCGATGTTTTCCGGAACACTGCCCCCTGGTATTTAGCTTGATATTGTCAGGCTTTTCTATTTACAGCACAGTAAGCTAATTGCCTGCACAGAAAATGATGGCATATATAATGTAACGATAAATTTGCAGTGGCTTCATAAATTCAATAAAAACATTACTAACAAACAAAATATATATAAAATATATACATAGGCTATATATAAAACTCATATAGTCTGTATATTTTTATTTTTGCAAAGGTCCCTTTAGGGGCTCCGTATAGCCTATGGACTGGGTGAGTGAACTTATATTTATATTGTCTTTCGCGGCTTTACTTCCTGCTCACTACTGCGCAGGTCTGGTCCCGAGATCGCTACTGCGCAGACTCAAGTTCCAATATGTCAGCGCCATATCGGGACACTGGCGGCTTCAGTTCTCATCAATGGAAGAGAGCGAAGGGGCGTCGCCCATCTTTTTTTACAGTCTATGGTTTAAACATGTACCTTCATGTCGTCGCCAATGGCCTCGTGGTCAGCTCAAGTTCGAGTCCCGGCTCGTGGACCTTTCCCGATCCCGTCCCCCATCTCTCTCCCACCTCGCTTCCTGTCAACTCTACACTGTCCTGTAACAATAAAAAAAGGCAAAAAAAAACAACAACAGGTACCTTCATTTGAGTTTATTTTTCCCGCTCAGGAGAGTGAAGAGGCCAGTTTACTGTTTCCAAGGCCACCACGTACTCCAGCAACGTCTCAGGCCTGCAACGGGTGTGTGTGTGTGTGTGTGTGTGTGTGTGCGCGCGGCGCCAACTGGATACTCTTAAGTGAGTTATTTCGACCATTCATTTAAAGTGTATTTGTGACAGAGACAAATTGTGAGATGTGTAAAACAAATTTTTACAAATTGTAAAAACAGAGATGTGACTGTGAATTAATCAAATTCTGATTAATTCTGATTATTTTAGATAATTTTACTATTTTATTTTATACTAATTCAATCCTTAACATTTTGTTACTTTCAAAGAGTTTTATTCTTTCAAAAGAGTTAGTTTAATCATATATGTGAGTGTAGATTTTATTATAAGTAATTTTCTACAGGAGAATTAATTAATTTAGTGACACCAGATGGACCTAACTTCAACATCTTTAG
Source organism: Leuciscus idus (assembly GCA_021554675.1). Lineage (NCBI taxonomy): Eukaryota > Metazoa > Chordata > Actinopteri > Cypriniformes > Leuciscidae > Leuciscus > Leuciscus idus. The sequence goes on along the minus strand of CM038625.1, from coordinate 2,435,997 downwards.
GCATATAGTTAATGAATCTGGTGAACTGTCCTACTTGATTACAAGAGAGACAGGCAGGGGGCGCTACAGTTGCAACATTGAGTTTTCTTGTACAGCCTTGCATTCATATCCTATTGGGAATCCCCTTTCAAATAGATTTTTCTTAATATGACAATTATGCTTCTACATAGATGTCTAGCTTGTAACTGGAGAGCTCAAGACTGAAATGATGAAACAAACACACTAATACAGGGCAAAATACAGATGTAACAAATCAGGCTTAAAGGGATAGTTCACCCAAAAAATTTAATTACACCATGATTTACTCTCCCTCAAGTCACCCTAGGTGTATATGACATTCTTCTTGCAGACGAATACAATTGGAGTTATATTAAAAAAATGTCCTGGCTCTTCCAAGCTTTATAATGGCAGTGAATTGCCGGTTCTGTTTTGAAGTCCATAGAAGTGCATCTATCCATCATAAAAGTGCATCTATCCATCATAAAAGTGCATCTGTCCATCATAAAAGTGCATCTATCCATCATAAAAGTGCATCTGTCCATTATAAAAGTGCATCTGTCCATCATAAAATTGCATCTATCCATCATAAAAGTGCATCTATCCATCATAAAAGTGCATCTGTCCATCATAAAAGTGTATCTATCCATCATAATGGATGGACTCTGGTTCCCTGAAGAGGGAACTCCCGTTGCGTCGAGAAATGACGCTATGGGAACGCTTTACGTGATGACGTCTTGAAGCACATGTAAAATCAGTCCAATGGTGTGGCGGAACGTCAGAGGCGGGTGACGTCACGTACCAGGAAACTATAAAAGCCGGCCCAAAACAGAAAACGAAAGCTTTCTGAGTCTTCAGTTGCGCTCTGTGTTGAAATCTGTCCTTGTTATTTGGTGTTGTCTGTCTTTATATATATATATATTGATTCAGTTATGGTGAGCAAGCAGCAGTATCGAGTGTGTGTCCATCCCTGCCCGCGTTATTTAACGGGAGGTGACACACACACTCTTTGTGTTGTTTGTTTGGGAGAGGAGCATGCCCAGTCAGCACTCGAGGGTGGTGACTGTGAGCATTGCTGTGCGCTTCCATTGCGTACGCTCCGATCCCGTTTGGCTCGGTTCAATCCCGACCACGTTCCCCAGGGCTCGGGTCCCGCCGCGGCTGAGGCTCGGCGGCGATCTCAGACCTGGGGTTCGCAAATGGATCTGTCAGTGGATGTTGAGACGGGCTCTGCCTTATCTCAGCATCAATCTGACAGATCCAGTGCCTCTCATCAGGGTGTGGAAGCACGCGCTGCGGTTTCTTCCCCCCTGATAGAGGCACCAATACTGCAATTGTCCAGCTCTGAGGAGTTGGATGTTGTGAGTGTTGAAGCTGAGTCTGAGGATTCGCCACCTCAGTCTCACGCGTTTGAGGAACTGCTCGATGTTATCACTAGAGCAGTTGACAGACTTTCCATTGAGTGGCCAGAGGATAGGCAGGACGTTCGCTCAAAAAGCAAGCTTGACGAACGCTTCCTGCCATCTCGTGCGCAGCCCCAGCGCAGGAGTCTTCCGTTTTTCCCCGATCTCCACACCGAGGTGTCGAGATCGTGGGAAAAACCAGTGTCATACAGAGTATTTTCACCACACACATCCCACTACTCTTCCATTTATAAATATAAAGAGCATGGTTATGGGGAGATGCCGAAGGTGGAAGAGACGCTTGCGAGCTATCTCTCTCCAGCAACGGCATCTTCCCTGAAGACTCCTACACTTCCATCTAAACCAGTTAAAACAACATCTTCCCTGGTTCATAAATCGTATGCAGCCGCTGGTCAAGCAGCAGCGTGTCTGCATACGATGTCTATTATGCAAGCCTATCAGGCTGAACTGCTGGGTGATTTAGAGGAGGGCGGGGGTATTGGTCCCGACACTGTGGCTGAACTACGCAGAGCCACAGATCTGTCTCTCAGGGCCACCAAGGAGACCGCCAGATCAATTGGGCGGCCTATGGCAGCCCTGGTGGCCACTGAGAGGCATCTGTGGCTCAATCTGAGCGACATTAAAGATAAAGAAAAAAATGTTCTCTTAGATGCTCCGGTCTCCACGGTTGGTTTATTTGGCGATGCAGTTAATAGTGCAGTAGCAAAATCACAAGAAGCTGCCAAACAAGCAGCTGCTCTCCAAAGACTTCTCCCCCGCCGTTCTTTCTATGAGGCTGCTGAGCGGGAGCAGCCTCACTCCTCTAAAAAGAGCGCTGAGCACCGTGCCACTCAGAAACAGAGCGTTTCCTCCCGTGCTCCCCCACAAAAACCTCGGGGACACGGAGGGCGCGCTCAAACCCAGCAGTCTTCGAGGGGTAGAACGGATCTGCGGACCGTTCTTACCGCCAAGAAGGCTGCTGGGAAAAAGTCCTGACGTCCGAGGACCCAGGACAAATGAGGGTAGTCCCCCCCGAAGCAGAGCGGTTAACACCTCATTTTACGGTGCCCGTCTCTCTTCGGTGCCCTCAGGGGACCGTTCTGCCAACCCTGCCACCTCTGGTGTTACAGGGCGCAGCGGTCTCCGGCGAGCACATATCTCAAGGTCCACCCGGAAACGTAGTGGCCTCGGGATGCCCGCCCCCTCCGAGGAGGGTGCTAGAGCAGTCTGTTCGGTCGTTCCCTGCCGGTTCGCCGTTACAGGGCGTCGAACCGACTACTCAACAGCAACAAAATCCAGAAACCAGTCTCGAGAGGCTGGTACCTCTAGTAGAATCTTTGACAGCGTGGAAGCTACTGTCAAATGTTTCTCGTTGGGTCCTGCAGACCGTGGAAAAAGGGTATCAGATACAATTCAAGAAACGCCCACCTCGGTTTATGGGGGTCCTGCCCACAGTGGTGGGCCCCGAGCAGGTTCTGGTTATGGAACAGGAAGTGAACACTCTGTTAGAGAAAGGGGCCATAGAATATGTACCTCCCTCCAGCAGGGATACCGGGTTTTACAGCCGGTACTTCATAGTTCCAAAAAAGGACGGGGGATTGCGTCCCATTTTAGATCTTCGAGTTCTGAACGAGTCAGTCATGCAGCTCAAGTTCAAAATGTTAACATTGAGGCAGATCGTGCCACAGATCAGGTCCGAGGACTGGTTTGTCACGATAGACCTCAAGGACGCATATTTCCATATATCCATCCGTCCGTGTCATTGGAAGTTCCTGAGGTTTGCTTTCGGGGGCAAAGCATACCAATATCGAGTTCTTCCATTCGGCCTAGCTTTATCACCCCGCACTTTCACCAAATGCATGGATGCAGCTCTGGCGCCACTGCGCCTCCAGGGTATTCGCATTATGAACTACATCGACGATTGGTTGATTTTAGCTCATTCGCATCAGATGGCGGTTCAACATCGAGATGTTGTTCTCGCCCACATGAAAGAGTTGGGGTTACGGCTGAACGCCAAGAAGAGTGTGCTTTCTCCACTACAGAGGACCACTTTTCTAGGCGTGGTTTGGGATTCTGTGTCGATGCAGGCGCGCCTGTCACCGCCACGGATAGATTCCATCCTTGCAGCTGTGAAAAGTGTAAAGCTAGGCCAGCTACTCACTGTCAAACAGTTCCAGAGACTGTTGGGTCTCATGGCAGCAGCTTCCAACGTGATACCTTTTGGACTGCTACACATGAGGCCCCTGCAGTGGTGGCTCAGGACCAGGGGGTTTTCCCCGAGGGGCAACCCATTTCGCACAATCAAGGTCACGCGGCGATGCCTACGTGCCTTGGTTATGTGGAAGAAGCCTTGGTTCCTGTCCCAGGGCCCAGTGTTGGGAGCTCCTTGTCGTCGCAAATTGCTAACGACGGATGCTTCCCTCACGGGCTGGGGAGCGATCCTGGAGGGTCGCTCGTCTCAAGGTCTGTGGGAAGACCATCATCGTTCCTGGCATATCAATCGCCTAGAGATGTTAGCTGTCTTCCGGGCTCTGAGGAGCTTTATCACAGATCTCAGGGGGCACCATGTGCTAGTACATACGGACAACACATCGGTAGTCGCCTATATCAACCACAAAGGGGGTTTGCGCTCGCGCCCGTTATCCAACTTGGCACGCCATATCCTCTTGTGGTCCCAGGGGAAGTTACTGTCACTCAGGGCAGCTTACATCCCCGGGGTCCAGAATATAGGAGCAGACACTCTGTCGAGGCAGGGGCCGAGGCCCGGGGAATGGAGGCTCCACCCCGAGGTGGTGGAGCTGATATGGAGGGAGTTTGGCCAAGCACAAGTGGATCTGTTTGCGTCTCGAGAGACGTCTCACTGTCCACTTTGGTTCCCCTTCACGCATCCAGCTCCTCTGGGACTGGATGCTATGGTACAGACGTGGCCGAGGCTACGTCTGTACGCCTTTCCCCCAGTTGCTCTGCTCCCGGGAGTTCTGGAAAGAGTTCGCAGGGACCGGGTCCATCTACTTCTTATAGCCCCGCGCTGGCCGGGCAGAGTATGGTTTCCCGATCTTGTGTCCCTCCTCGACGGGCATCCTCTGGAGTTACCCGTCAGGAGGGACCTTCTGTCCCAGGCAGAGGGCTCGATATTTCACCCTCGGCCAGAACTGTGGAACCTGTGGGCTTGGCCTCTGAGGGGGCCCAGCTCATAGAGTCAGGTCTCTCAACCGAGGTTGTTGAGACCATTCTACAGTCCAGAGCTCCCTCCACGAGGAAACTTTATGCCCTGAAGTGGAGAGTATTCACTTCTTGGTGTAGTGACCGTCGGTTGGACCCAGTCCACTGCCCAATTGGTACAGTGCTGGAGTTCCTGCAGGAACGGTTCACTGCAGGTCTGACCCCGTCCACTTTAAAGGTCTATGTGGCGGCCATAGGTGCTTACCACATTCCTTTGGGTGGAATGTCTGTGGGGAAAGACCCCTTGGTATCTCGTTTCCTTCGTGGCACTTGGAGGCTGAGGCCTGCAGTTCGCTCTAGGGTGCCACCTTGGGATTTGTCCTTTGTGCTACAAGGCTTATCCCAGGCCCCCTTTGAGCCCATTGAGGAGGTTCCTGAGAAGTTTCTTACTCTGAAAGCTCTTTTCCTTCTGGCTATTTCTTCTCTCAAGAGAATAGGGGATCTTCAAGCATTGTCGGTTGCTCCGTCATGCTTAGATTTTGCTCCGGGTATGGTTAAAGCGTTCCTTCATCCGAGACCGGGTTATATCCCCAAGGTCCCCACTAATGTGGTCAGACCTGTTGTTCTGCAGGCCTTCTGTCCTCCTCCCTTTCAAAATGCTGACCAGGAGGCTAATAATTTGCTTTGCCCTGTGCGGGCGTTAGACGCTTACGTCCACAGAGCTGCCCTGTGGCGTAAAAGTGATCAATTATTTGTGTGCTTTGGGTCCCCTAACAAAGGGGGCCCGGTGTCTAAGCAAAGGATGAGCAAGTGGGTGGTCGAGGCTATCTCACTTGCTTATGAGGCGGCTGGGCAGCCTTCTCCTTTGGCTGTCCGGTCGCACTCGACGAGGAGTATGGCGGCCTCTAAGGCCCTTATTTCAGGAGTTTCATTACAGGACGTCTGTGATGCGGCAGGCTGGTCCTCACCGCACACTTTCGTCAGGTTTTACTCTCTGGATCTAGACTCTGCTCCAGGGTCTCATGTTTTGTCTTCCTAGTGCTGCTCTACGGATTTCACACAGGACAGACATTTGTAGCTATGGAGGCGTTGGTATAGACGTTCCCATAGCGTCATTTCTCGACGCAACGGGAGTTCCCTTGAAAGGGAACGCCTCGGTTACGACTGTAACCTCGGTTCCCTGAAGAGGGAACGAGCGTTGCGTCGCCCTGCCATATCTCCTTCATGCCTGTCAGCTCGACTTCAGACTTTTACGAAGCTTTCGTTTTCTGTTTTGGGCCGGCTTTTATAGTTTCCTGGTACGTGACGTCACCCGCCTCTGACGTTCCGCCACACCATTGGACTGATTTTACATGTGCTTCAAGACGTCATCACGTAAAGCGTTCCCATAGCGTCATTTCTCGACGCAACGCTCGTTCCCTCTTCAGGGAACCGAGGTTACAGTCGTAACCGAGGCGTTTTGGCGCCGGTGAGGCGGCAGCCTGTTGCGTGCAGCTGTGTGTAGTCTGTTTGTGTTTTTAGTATTTTAATTAAGCTACAACCATATAGTGTGTCTATATTTTATCCTACAAATTTTTATCAAATATGCGCCTGATATCTGCAAGTCAGACAGAGCAAATTGCCTTGACATACAATCGCCAGGAATTGTTGAACCTGGTACAGGCCCGGCTGCAGGATGAAATGACTGAGGGGGCATGTGAAATTGTTAAGGGGGCTTAACTGTATACCAGCAATGAACAAAACACACTGATAACTCGCTTGATAAAAATATAAGCCAGCATCATTTATTATGCATATATTAACCCTTTCACGCTTAATTTTATTTATACAATTTTATAAAATATTCTAACTGACCTCCCCAGAGTGAGTTTTTTCAAGGCGACTGGTATATTAGAACGTTCCCCCTTAACGTTTCCATGGCGACGCGTCATATTTGTCACGTGACACACCGCAGCCACAATAACACTGTATGACAGATCGGTTTTATTTCCTTTTTTGTTTAAAAATATTCACAAACTTGCTTACCCTGTCATCTACTATCTGATATCCCGATTCTCAAAAATGTGCAAGTGAGTGTGTTTGGTCGTTCAAAAACCTTTATACATAATCTTGATCGATAACGTGAGATGGGCGCCACCATGTTTCTTTGCGCCGCAGTTTAGAGTCCTGTCTGTCATCAGTTTCTCCCGAAATACATGCAAGAAAGTGGCCGGTGAACTCCGAGAAGAATAGAGTAAACTTTATAGTTACTTCCACTATGTTTGTCTGATGTGAATAACACACGTCGGCAAATTATATTTGAATGGATTGTTATTGCTGCTTCCACAGACGTCAGTGTGTATTTTACAAACTCCAAATGTATTGTTTTACTAGTGCTTATGTGTATTTAAATGTCTGAAACCTAAAATAAACATTATTAGGTTGAAAACACTGCATAGTTGTGATATACCTGTATGACAGCGCTGAGCTCGTCCGTCTCTGGCTCAGCGCCAACCAACGCGCGAAAGCACAATTTGAATCTGGCAGTGATGTCACTTCACTGAACATTCTAAATCCCATAAGTGGGACCGTACTCTCAGCGGCACAGAAATAAAAATCCCATATATGGGACCAAACCAGATACAGCTCAAAGGTTAAACATTTCATTTGAAACCATGAATACAAAAATGAAACTGAGGGGGCACAAATCAGATCTGAGGGGGCAATGCCCCCTTTTGCCACCTCGTGGCGCCGGGCCTGACATGGCTCAATATTCGGGATTCGACATGACATACCGAATGAACTTTTACGGAGGAGGCATTGGGGAACACGAGCCGGGGTGAAGAGAAACAAGAGAAAGGCGGCGAGAACATGGAGAGAGTCTTTTAAACCAGCCCTACCATCTATAACCATGGGAAATGTTCGCTGCTTAACAAACAAATTAGAGGAGCTAGAAACCCTTGTCATGACTCAGAAGGTGTACCGGGAGAGCAGTATCGTATGCCTGACAGAGACGTGGTTAACAAACAACATGCCCGACTCTCTGATAAGTTTCACCGGCTTCAGGACGATACGAGCTGACAGGGACACCACAGCGAGCGGTAAGCAGAAAGGAGGGGGGCTTATACTGCTTTTCAACAATAAGTGGTGTAACCCTAAGCACGCTACTATCAAAGAACAGATATGCAACAAAGACATTGAACTTTTAGCAGTTAGTTTAAGACCATATTACCTACCTAGGGAATTTACCGTGGTGGTAGCCATTGTTGTTTACATTCCTCCGTCTGCCAAGGCGGAAGCCGCTTGTGACGTTGTACACTCCACCATCGCGAGACTTCAAGACAAGTACCCAGACGCGTTCATTTTTATGTCTGGAGATTTTAATCATGTCAGTCTCTCTAAGGCAAGGCAAGGCAAGGCAAGTTTATTTATATAGCACATTTCATACACAATGGCAATTCAAAGTGCTTTACATAGAAGAAATTGAAATAATAAAAAGAAATAAGAATAATTAAAACAGTTCAGAAAAATTAAATAAAATACAGTACAGTACAGTACAGTCGGACGAACAGTGGCACAGTGCTCATTCAGGAAAAAAAATAGCTAAACAGAAGTGTTTTGAGTCTGGATTTGAATGTGACCACTGTAGGAGCACATCTGATCTCTTCTGGAAGCTGGTTCCAGCTGCGGCTGGCATAATAGCTAAAAGCAGACTCGCCATGCTTAGAGTGAACCCTTGGTATTTCTAGCTGATATGATCCTAATGATCTGAGTGATCTGTTGGGTTTATATTCAGTGAGCATATCTGCAATGTATTGAGGTCCTAGGCCATTGAATGATTTATATACCAGTAATAATACTTTAAAATCAATCCTAAATCTAACTGGGAGCCAGTGTAAAGACCTGAGGACTGGTGTGATATGTTCATATTTCCTGGTTCTGCTCAGAATCCTAGCGGCAGCATTCTGTATCAGCTGCAACTGTCTTATGGTCTTTTTGGGAAGGCCAGTGAGGAGTCCATTACAATAATCCACCCTGCTGGTGATGAAAGCATGCACAAGTTTCTCTAAGTCTTGTCTGGAAACAAAGCATCTAATTCTTGCAATATTTTTTAGATGATATGCTGATTTAGTTATTGCTTTGACATGACTACTGAAACTACCCAGCGAGCAAAAAGTCGTCTAGAAGACGTCTAAAAGACATCATTCTTAGACATCCAGAAGACGTCCTCACAGGAGCCAGAATGAACGTTTTTTAAACGTCTTTTCTGGACATTGTATAGACGTCAATTAAAGACGTGCTAAATACGTCATTCTTAGACATCCAGAAGACATCCTCACAGGAGCCAGAATGAAAGTTTTTTTTACGTCTTTTCTGGACATTGTATAGACGTCAATTAAAGACGTGCTAAATACGTCATTCTTAGACATCCAGAAGACGTCCTCACAGGAGCCAGAATGAAAGTTTTTTATACGTCTTTTCTGGACATTGTATAGACGTCAATTAAAGACGTGCTAAATACGTCATTCTTAGACATCCAGAAGACGTCCTCACAGGAGCCAGAATGAACGTTTTTTATACGTCTTTTCTGGACATTGTATAGACGTCAATTAAAGACGTGCTAAAGACGTCATTCTTAGACATCCAGAAGACGTCCTCACAGGAGCCAGAATGAAAGTTTTTTATACGTCTTTTCTGTACATTGTATAGACGTCAATTAAAGACGTGCTAAATACGTCATTCTTAGACATCCAGAAGACATCCTCACAGGAGCCAGAATGAAAGTTTTTTCCATTCTATAGATGTCAAGTAAAGACTTGCTACAGACGTAATTGTTAGACATCTAAAGGCAGTCAGAATAAAAGTTGTATTAGACGTGTTTTCTGTAGTAGAAATGTCAAAGACTGTTAAAGACCCATACTGACATGGAAATCCTATATGTGCATTTTTCAAGGATCCAACTTTAAAAAAATATGTACAAATATTTACAAAACAGTGGCAGTGAGGGAGCTAGTTCTCACTGAGAAAAACCCAGTTACTCAATGTTAATGGTTGTCGTGTCATGAAACTGCAGACACACAGACCATAGACCTAAATAAGATTTTAAAGAATATTGATAATATTGAATATTCAATTGAATAACTGTGTAGTGTATATACTTGCATTTGTATATCTTAACAATATAACTGTAATAAACTGCTTACCATTTTCCTGTAAAACAAACTAATCACTCCAAGAAATCAACTATTTAAATCTCAAAATATATTTTTATTACTATTTTGTTCTGCTGGACCAAAACTTAACAGCCGGAAGACTAAAGTATAAATGAACACAATACAACTTAAAAGCCTGAACAGTAAAGTTGTAAATTAACACAATTTCCCTTTAAATAGTCTATAAAATGTTGTTAAAACAATAACATAACAATTAACAAAATATGGCTGCTATAAGGTTCACAAGCTTCATTTATAGCAGCAAGCAGTTTCAGATGATCGGCTACAGACTTTATTTGGGCCTCTATTGCAGCTGGGTCCCATTTCATGACAGCAGCTACAATCAAAGCAAAAAAATCCACATGTTAAATAAATAAATACAAATGCCACTGTTGTGGTTTAGCTTATAGCAGAGATACATAGTTGAAAATTTGAGTACTCGAATCAATTAAATGAAATAAATCACAAATCAAGTAAAATTACATCAAGCCTGATATAAGGCATTCCACACACACATATAGGTGCCATTTACAACTTCATGCGATTTTAGTGATCGGATAGCTATATGATCTTGAAAAGACCAGGTGTAAATGCCCTCCGAAACGCATTCGTGACGCATTTGAATCTGATTGCTCAAACCACTTCAGGAGGAGGTCTGGGCCGCATTCCAGAAGAAACTGGACAAGTGTAAATGCATCTGGTTGTTGAAACCACATGTAAATTTTACTCCTCCCAAAAACGCTCTAAAATAAAGTTGTGAGAACGTGTTATAGGCTATATGTCATGTTATAGCAAGTTATGACGACGCTACTGCCGCATCGCCGCTGACCATCTAACGTTATTCATCAAGCCAACGTGCAAACTATCGCAAATTAAAGTGAAAGTAAGTCCCCGATGCTTAACACACAGTTATCATCATTAAAAGTAAAGAAACGAAATGATCTTACCAGGGCTGTTGCCGCTCTCTCCTATTGCGGTCTTTGATTTTGAAATTTTAACGGATGATCAATAAAATGCCGTTCATATCTGTTGCTTTCGGTGACGTGAACGCCATTAAATTTGCATAGCGAGGGAATCGAAGATCTGATTTATATCCGTTTTGCAAAAACACATTTATGTGACCAGGTGTAAATGGAATTGTTGTGATAAAACAGATAGCTATCCGATCTGAGAAAACGCATCAAGTGGCCAGGTTTAAACAGCCCCATACACACACACACACACACACACACACATATTAGGGGTGTAAGTTAACGGTTCACAAAATTCATGGTTCGGTTCAATACGATACACTTGTGTCATGGTTCGGTACGTTTTCGATACAGGAAAAAGAAAGAAATGCCAGAGAAATTTCCTTGATTTAATATTTTTAACTTATGTAATGTAACTTGAAAGCATTATAGCCTACTATTCCTGCCAAACTTCCATGGTTACAGTTTGTTTTACTACAGTAAATCCATGGTGAATGTTGCTGATCTGTGGACACTGGATTGTTCATTCATGGCACAATGTTTCCACGTCAGCGCTGTTTGATCCGTTAATAACAGAGATATATGAATGCTTCTCAATAGATCTCGCAGCGATGTTATTACTTCAGTGGGGATCTCTTAGCGCCGTGTAGTAACAGTGTCGCTTGATCAAGATCGGCTCGCGCTGCACTGGTCCAAACTGATAAACGGCCCGTGAAGCACATAATAACAGCACTTGCTTTCTGGTCAGTTAGCCTACAGTACCTGCTTTTTTTGTGGAAACCAAATCTTTTGATTGTGAGAGAGCCATGTGTTAAAAGTCAGATGGCACTTAATCTACTTTATGTTTTGCCCTATGTCTGAACAAAAGAAATAAAAGTTAACTATCTATACCATATTGAATTGCATAGCATCATATTTTTGCAATGCGTTGAATCGAAATCGAATCGCACCGGATCGTAATAAAAGTGAATCGTATTGCATTGCATCGGTAGCTGGCAGCTGCTTATATGTATCATTAATGTATTGTATCGTTGGCTATGATCGAGATGCGTATCGTATCGGCCTCAGTTATGGAGATGCACATCCCTAATACCTACATATAGGCCGCTGTCGGTAGCCTAAAAGAGGCCTAGAAATAGGGTTTCGTTCCACCACGTGGGGCACTACCTAATTTTTTTATATTTAACATCAGAAATATATAGAGATTCCTTAGGAAAAAGTTCTCCGCACAAAACCTTGCAGTTTTTGAGAAAAATGATGCTAAAGGTGCCCATTTTGGAAAAAAAAAGGGAAAACATAGGGAATTTTGCGCTTTTAAACCTGTTTATCATATAAACCCCAAAATGCCAAATTACCACTTGAAGTACAAAATAAACCAGTTTGAAATGTGTGATATACCTAAAGTTGCTATCTAGGCACAGTAAACATGATAAGATTATCAAGAATACTTCTACTGTAGCATCAACATACCAATTACTTCTCATTATGTTGTTCCAATTCAAAGGTAATATTTGAGGTAAAATCTGAATAACAAATAGAATTAAGCCAAAATATAATATATATATATATATATATATATATATATATATATATATATTTATTTATTTATAAAAAACACTTTTCAAAACACATTTAATGGTAAATGGTCAATTCGCATACATGAGCATTAACTGCACTACATGTACATATTCAAAGGAAAGATTTAATTTTGATTTATTTATATGAAATACATTTGTCCTACATTAATTTCATTATCATATACACATAACTAAATATCAAGATCACTGTCCTCACTATCAGATTCACATGAAACACTATCCTCAGTTAATCTCACATTGTCACAATGAACACATTTACATAGGTCAGTGCAGGCCAGGTCAGCCTTGTGGCATGAGCACCTTCCACCTGTACAAGTACCAGTCTTACACCCACAGTGGAGTGACCCCAAAATCTGTTGAGGGGCTGGATCTTTAGTCATCCATGATATGATGAGATCACCATCCTTGACAATCCATCCAAAGCCGTCTGGACTGGGAGCATTTATAAAAGGATCCAATGCTCTCCTGTGGATTGCAGCTTGGTAGTTAGCACGCTTGAAGTGCTCTGTAAGAGCATCTTTTGTTGGAGGTAATGCCTGTTCGGAAGAGGCCTGGACACAGAACCTATTGTATCTGGCCAAATTAACATCTGATACCTTTTCTCCATACAGCTCACACACAAAACGTTCTATGGTCACAAATGTGGTGCTGTCCATTTCAAATTGCCTCCCAAGAGCAACAAATGCACTGATGTACTCTGCATTTCCAGACATTATATTTAGTGGTTTCTCTTTTCCTTTCCCATAAAAGGAACTAGTTGAGTCACAGCCAGTGAATGTGTGTAGTCCTATCAGTGCCTCTGTTACTGAAGGACCCAAAGCAGAACCAATAGCCTGGAGATCTAACATCCTTTGCCTGTCTTTTGTTCCTGTCAGAAAGTACATCTTTGCTGAGGGAAGCTTAGCCATTATTGAAAGTGAAATGATAGCAACATCAGTGTCAGGACTCTGGATGATTATCTTATTATAAAGTTCACTCCAGGCATGTTTTGCATGAAGTAGGAGCCTCGTGTCAGCTTCTTCATGGTCACAAGTCAAAGATTCTACCTCTTTGACAGACATAATGCCATCTTTAAGAGTGAGTTGATGACATACATTTCTGTGTGCCACAAAGATAGCTATGTCTTTTCCAGCTGCTTGTAAAGGCACAGTTCTCCATGTCTCAAAGAGAAAGTCTGTCAAGGCTTCTTTATTTTCACCACTGGCTAGAAACTTGGTCCACTGACTTGGAGTCTTCTGCTTGATGCTGTATATTTGCAGTAATTGTTGTCCAGCAACAGCACGTCTTGATCGTTCAGCATTTTTAATGCTCACTGCCGGGTAGCGATCAATGACAAAATCGACCCTTGGACAACTGAACTTTCTACCCATCGTAATGATAAGTTGAAGAAGATCATCAGCAAGCTCACCGAATGTGTCTGGTATATTCTTGAGACTCCTGATCAATGCCATGCCATCTATCAATAGGGCACCATTATCACCAACAGTCTTGTTCACATGACAGTCCTTGTTCTTTGATTCTAAACAAGCTAGAAGAGCAGCCTTATTTGTTTTGGCTAATGAACCATCAGTGCTTGCTAGCGGGGATGAGATATTGCCAAGTGAATATGTCAGAATTTCTTTCAAGTTTACAGACCGGGACTGACTTATCACTAACAGTCGTGCAAAGAGTCTCCTATCATTTTTTAGAATGACTTGATTTCCATCTTTTGTCTTGGATGATTTCTTCATTTGATCCCCAAACGTAGTGAGCTTCAAGGACTTTATTGGAGAGAAGAAGTCTGTTTTTGATGACTGGACTCGATCTTGGATGAAGATTTTCAGCGCTGCTTCGCCTTTATCACAAGCACTTTGTATGTCATCTCTGACAGACTTTGTAGCAACAACACCAGAGCTAATACATACAAGATCTTCACGAGGCAGAAAGGGATTGATCATAGACTCAACCGCTGAAACCAAAGATAAAACAGCAGCATTGTCTTTTGCAATTCTTGTTGCATCCAACTCTTTATGACCCCTCTCTTCATGTTGCATTCCAGCCATCATTTCACACTGCCTTGTGATTGCAGAACGTTCAGGATGAGACAGTATCCATCGCTGGACGGCACCTCTGTTCAATGTTATCCCAGTTATGCCGCCTTTGGTCTTTGAATCACGGTTGCAGGTTTGTTCTATTGCTTGGTCACAAGCTATGGATGAGAACCTGTTAGCATCCTTACGCTGTACTGTCCAGTTTCCTTTTGCAGTAACTTCTTCATAGCAGTGTGGATGAGTTTTTGGAAGATTGATCATCTCGACCCAATATGCTGATAGGTACCTTGCATAATTTTGGCGGTCATATGCAAAATACCATGGCAGCATACGTCTCACTGTTGCTAAGTGAAGGCTCCAGTCAGAGTCTCTGGTTGCTCTAATGAAACTCAGTAACAGTTGAACCATTTCAATGTATGAGCTCCAAAGTCCAAAGGTGGGATTAACAGAGTTCATCTCATGTACATATCTATCATAGCAGGACAGCATATCTGATAACATGTCAGACACTGAGTTAGATGAAAATCCTGCCTCAGACTTGTACTCTCGTACTAGATCTTCCATGGCTGATATGTAACGAGCGTGCTGTTGCTCAGGAAGGGACTGAAGAAATGACCTCAACCGCAAGATATGCATTGTCTCAAATAGGAGTTTGTGTGCACGAATGCTACGGTTATAGTGATGTCCACTAATGACTCCATTTATTGAACCAACAGCTACCACATTTGATTCAATCAGCACATCCTGTAGTCCTGCTTCTTTGAAACGTTTGCCTATCACTGCCATAAAGGACATGGCTGTGTGGAACTCACCTAGTCTTGGAATGATACGCTGCATCAGATTTTGGTCTTTCCACCTTATTTGCTGCGCTTTAGCGTATATAGCCTGGTCATACACAGTGACAATACTCTCCAACTCTAGTCGATCAGCAATTTCCACACTTCTAGTGAGTATGGTGTTTACAGTGGTCATTTCTGTAGGAGAAGCCTCTATAACTGGTAGATAGTAGAGAGCAGATTTTGGCAGTGAGCTAGTCTGAGTAGAACAATTAAAGCCAGTCCATCCTGGAAGAGAAGTGTCTGATACTGCATGACAGCTATATTTTAGCAGCACATAGATTGTATCAGTTTTTTGTGCCAGCTCCATAGATGGGACAGTATCATACTCCAGCAGAGGAACATTTAGCTCTTGAGGGCCCTGTCTCTTGGTATGAATGTATAGGTCCGGAACACTCTTTTGTGGTTGCAGTGTCCTTACACCTTTTCTGATGGACACAGTCTTCCTATGGTCTTCGCTTTTCATTTTACTCTGAACCATTATACCATTGGTGTGGTGGGTAGTACCTCGTCCAGACAGGGTCTCCTCCCCAAAGTCAATGTTATCCCACACCAAAACGGTTGGATGCTGCTTTGACATACACTTTGGTATATCTGTTTCAGTAGCCAGCTGATATTCGGCTAAGGCTGTCTCAAAACCAATGGTACTTGATGTTGATATGCAGTGTCCAAGTCTGCTCAGAATATCTAACAACTGGGAAGAGCCGGTTAAGTGCCTAACTGTCAGTCCTAATGCAAGGGATTTAGGTGTAGGCTTTTTACCACTTGATGCCAGGTATACTATGTCTTGGCAGATGGACAGTAATCTCCTGTTGGTATCCTCAGGCAACTGTACTTTCTTATCAAACACAGGTTCATCTGATGCTCCAGTACACCAGGCAATCAGATTGTACAGCTCCATAGGTACCATGGTATCAGCTGCATCAATATTCAGATCTGTTGACAGTGGTGGCCATGGCATTGTCATACCCGAAATATCTCGCATAACTTGTTGCACTATGATGCCAGCAGAGAACAAAGTACGCTTTCTGTCTAAACTGTAGACCTCATGTGTTGTGTAAGGTGCAGTGTCACGAGAGAGTTCAACGATATCTTCTGCACTGTCACCATCTCTTTCAGTCTCAGTACTTGAGGTCGACATTGGCTCCATAAAGTCTGTAGCTGACAGTCCTTCACAAAACACCATCTCGCTGAGATTCCGTCGCACAGGTTTATGGAAGACTAGTTGTGGATAATCTCGCTGTAGGAAACGCTTCAGCAGATCAGACCTGTAAAACAGAGATACCTTTTTAGTGACTTAATTGTGGGTGAATAAAATATTTTTCAATTTCACATTTAATCAGGAGCACGAGATATGAGGTATAAGAGATATGTGTCATAGAAGAAAACAATACAACAATTCATAATTTAACAGAAAACAAATCACTGTTCTAACTTGTTTTTTTATAGCCAACATTTATGTGGGAACACAAACTTCACAATTGTATAATTATTACCTGTATGATCTAACGTCATATCCTTCTTCTTCTTTTATAGCCTTACAAAACAACTGCACAAGCCTCGTCATCCGGAGAATTTCTTGCTTCTCGATTAGGCGATCCTCAATCACTGTTTTGCAGAATGCTTTGTAGCCTCTCTGATACTGCATGACATTTGAGTAACGTGCTCTGAAATAGGAAAACAAAAAGTCTTAATGAGTCACCTGCAAAGCAACTATTCTCTGATAGGCAAATGAAAACATGTACAATATGTCAGGATGAATGAGTTTGTGTGTTTTAGAGTGTGAGTGCGGGTAAACAGATGCAAATTAGTCCATGAACACAATCCGTGTGGCATGTTTACATGCATGAGTCTGATGTATGTTAACCTCTTAACCCCCACCTGAACCAGGCACATTTTCTCCAGTTTGGCAACCCAAAACCTAAAAGCTTAAAAAAAGCATCAAAATAATGACGAAAAACAGGATGAAAACGCAGCAAAAAAGTGACAAACACAAGGCGAAAACATGACAAAAAAGCAATGAAAATAAGCAATGAAAAAGCAACAAAAAAACAAACAAAAAAAGCCACAAAAAAGTGACACAAAAAAGTGACAATACTGCAACAAAAATGTGACAAAAATGCAGCAACAATGTGACAACAGTTACAATCACTTTAGTAGGTCTTAGCTTTCATATGAGGCATTACACTGATAGTGCCTTGGTTTCTCAGTTTTTTGAGGCATTACACTGTTGCTCTCCAGTTGAGAAGATTTTATGTTTAGGTAAAGCCAAATTGGAAAAAATGCATTCGGTTCAGGCGGGGGTAAGAGGTTAATTAACATGCATTGTCTCAACCAAATAAACAAGTAATTAATTAACCCTTTCACACGCAAGTTTAAAATATTCTGGCTAACCCCCCAGCGTGAGTTTTTCACGATATTCACAATATTAATTACTTGTTTATTAGGTTGTGACAATGCATATTACATTTACATATTGCGTGTGAATGCAATGTAATTACATACAAAAGGACCATGACTATTTCAAATTAAATTTTAGTGACATCTGATATTAATATGTGATTGTACGCTCCAGGGACCAGCCTAGAGTGATCACACCGGTGTGATCGTATGTGCGAAAGGGTTAAATCTAAATATCAGATGTCACTCAAATTTAATTTGAAATAGTCTTGGTCCTTTTGTATGTATAGAAAAATGTTAAGGGCACCAAAAGCATTAGATAGGACATGTATATTTAAAGCCCTACCTTCTATAGAGAAATAATTTGATTATGGAATTACATTGCATTCACATGCAATATGTAAATGTAATTGGCGTGACCCCACAGATTTGTGTACAAACATTTTTTTGTACCTACCCATCTCTTTGAGTTTTGCTGAGAAATCTTGTGTAATCTCGATAGCAGGATTTGTGGTATCGGACCTCGATTGCAATGCAGTCTTTCCCACGAATGTGTGTCAGAATGCTTTCATCTGATTTCATTTGAGCTGCCTCACGAAGAAGTCCTATATTAAAGATATGAAGAATAAATTATAAACCCAGTTGACAATATATTAGCGTGCATAACAATCAATTAAAGTGAGTAAACATACCTGCATTTTTTGTCTCAGACTGCACCAACTTGTCAAGCTGGCGCTTTCTGTTGATTGTAATAAACCGATCAAACATTTTGCAAATTATGCACAATTTAGGCAGAACGTGCTGGCTTGTTGATGGCTTTGAAGAAGTGGTTGTCATCAAGCTGTCCTTGGAACGCAGCCTCTTTGGCGAAATTGTTTCAGAGACTTCAACCGAGGTTACACATCTTTTCAACTGTTCAGTCTTATCTTGACGCTTTAGTGCACAATTCAAGCGTTTTTTATCTATAAAACGCCGATAACAGGCCGGGTGAAACCCGTAGTTTGTTGGGATATCAGAGACCGGTTTGTCCAGGAGGGCAACATGTTTATTCGCAATAGCTACCTCCGTAGTGTCCGACGTTTTGAGCCATTCCTTCGCACATTTCTTGATTTTTTCCCATTGGACTTCAGTTAAGGGCTGCGAACCTTTCCCACCATCTTTTCCAACATGAAGAATACACTTTACGGGTGTTAGTCGAGCTTGATCGCCGCTATCGGATGAGGATGCGCTGGCGCTGCTTACGTCCTCCTCCATGTTTTGTTTACATGTGCGTAGTAATACTGGCTTGATTTTGCCGCAGACCTACTTACATTTTCGACGCTGATTGGTTGAAAATCTAGCTCAACCGTTTTATATGTCTCAATACGCGGTCAAAATAGTGCGCCAATAAATACACTTTTCTCATTAACTGCAGGATAATGCGTGGAGAACTTTTTGCTTGGATACCTTTTATTAACGTTGAACATATTAAGCAAAAGAAAAATTAGTGCCCCGTTTGTCGGAACGAAACTAAACGATACAGCTCACGTACAGCGGCCTATTAGGAAAAGTAACTACATTTACATACTGTGAATAGTTTTTGCATCGAAAATCGCAATTGTATCAAATTATGACATTTTCTTAATCTTACACCCCTAATATAAACACATACATATAGTACTTTGGAGAACAATTGTGTTGAAATAACATTGAGACAAAGGAGGTAGAGGACGAATACTCACTTCTCTTGGTAGCTGTTCTGATGAATGACGGATCCTGGCCACAGAAAGATAAAAGAGAGAGGTAAAAGGGGGGAATTAATTAGCATGGGTCACATTTCATTCGTTTTGTCTGGTATCTAAAACTTATGTCTGATAGAAAAATGTGCATCACCAAAAGAAGGAACATGTAGATTAACACAGTGGATCTGTCCAAACGGTAATCGTTTTAATAACATTGTCATCTGTACAAAGAAAAAACTCTTCCGTTTTTAGTACATTGTTGATGTGTAAAAGTTCCTTAAAGGGACAATGTGTAGCTTTTTAGGTATTTTATTATCTAAAATCTATATTTTTATTCATAAATATGCCCTCAATGGTGTACAAATACCTATGCCAATGTTCAGACTAATCCTCGTAAACGAAGAATTTATTATCTTTATATACATGGGACGGGTAAGTCCACGGAGGCTTCCATGTAGTTCCGCCATCTTGAAAAACTATAATAGCAGAGAGGGACAAAAAGTACTAGGCCAACGCGTTTCCACAACGCGTTTCGTTCAGAGCCAGCGTCACGTGACTGAAGCCAGCAGAAGCGGAGGAGCAGAGCAGTGAGAGGCGCTTCACTGCCCCGGCAAGTTTAAAAGGCTGCACTGCACGGTTATTTATACACCGTTCATTCATACATACATATGAGTCACAGGATAAGGAGTCCTCGTCGTCGAAAAAGTCCAAAATAGATCGTAAAAGGAAACGTGACCGGAGATTACAAAAACAAGGGTTACTGTCAGGATAGCTAACGCAGGAGAAAGCTTTCTAAAGAGACCCTGAAGTTTCCTGCTTTCTTCTCGACAGGTAAGTCAATGTTACAGTCTTAATTACAAGCTTTTTTTTCATTGCTTGGTTGTGTACTTTATTATATAGACAGTCGAACATTTATAGTTAAAAGTTAAACAGGCTCTTTGATGAATAGCAGCTATTGAGTAAAGTAACGTTAGAGAAGGCTCTGATGATGATGATATCTAACAATGCACATACTTCAAAAAATATAACGAGTAAAGAAGGCATTACTACTAATTACCATAGTTAATGTTTTTGACAGTCAGTAATTCATACTGTAACATTCTTTTTTTCGTTGTTTCAAGTTTCAGTTTGTTTTAAATAACAAACATGTTCACCCGAAGAAAAACTCGAAGTGCTATTATAAGACATCCTGTCATAGCTTTTAGGTACATAACGGCAACCGTAGATGCAACGCGCATTTGAAAAAGTGAGGCGCTGGAGAGCATTATTCGTTTGAATGCAAAATACAATTTCACCACTAGATGGGAGAAATTCCTACACAATGTCCCTTTAAGTTTGTGTGTTCTTGACGTCTTTTCTTTTAACCCTGCAGGTAGTTACATTACATTTTATATATTAATAAAAGTTTTACCTATGGAACTTCGGTAGGATGAAAATGTGTGTAATATAGCAAACCCAAACAAACAACTCAATTATTCTATGTTAAATTTAACTCTTCCACCATATCTACTTTAAAATGAAACACAGGAACTTGCCATCCTAGGTCACATTACCATAAATATAATATAAAATTACTATAAGATAAAATTACTTCAGTTAATTTACCATCGGATGCATGTCCCCCTTTGCTAACCCTTTTGTGGAAGGGCTCTTTGTGAAGGGATTTAGATGTTTGCTTTGAACACCCCTTTAATTGTACATTTATTAAATCACATGTAATGTTTATAAATAATACTAGGTAAAGGTGAGCAAACTGATTCCCCCTTCATTTTATCTACCTTATGCCGACCAAAAGGTATATGATTTTCTTTCTTCAGATGAAAACACATATTTTAGAAAAAATAAACTAGACTTTTAGAAATATTATCCATCTCTTGTGTTTGTGTGTCAAATAATGCAAGTGAATAGACACCAAAATGCTGAAGGTCGAAAAAGTCCAAGAGCATTGTAAAGCTCACATGATAAGTGCAGAAAACATCTTGTGTGAACAACACAGCAAGCTGTGAGTAGGCTGTATGAAGTTTCTGGCGTATGCACTTGCATTATATTGGCTTACAATAATGGATCATTTTTCAAAAAATCTTTGTGGAAAGAAAGTCAGATATATATCTGGAATGGCACGAGAGAAGAAAAAAATAGATAATTTTTTTAATTTCGGAGTGCATTGTGCCTTTAAAATTGACTGCGGATTTAAATACTGGGTAACACTTTAATTCGATAGTCCACTTTAGACATTCTACTAACTATAAGTAACTTTGCAACTACATGTCAACTATCTGTCATTAGAGTATTAGTAGACTGTCTGCTTAATATTTGCTAACACTCTGTTTTGTTGGTCCCCCAACAGACATTCTACTGACTATAAGTTACTTTGCAACTACATGTCAACTATCTGTCATTAGAGTATTAGTAGACTGTCTGCTTAATAACACTCTGTTTTGTTGGTCCCCCAACAGACATTCTACTGACTATAAGTTACTTGGTAACTACAAGTCAACTTATTCTCCTAACCCGAATCCTAACATCTAAACTTAACCTACCAGTCTATTGACTGTCTACTACAGCCTACTAATACTCTAATGAGAGTTAGTTGACATGTTAGTGAAAGTGGACTATCGAAATAAAGTGTAACCAGATACTGCAGTGGATACTTACTAGTGATGGACTTGTTTCTCTGTTGGTGCCTATTCTGCTCCGGAAGTCCAATGCTTTAAAAATATATATTTAAAAAAAAAGTGTGTTAATAGGATTATTGATCGCGTAACATAGGACCATTTTTTAATAAGTGTTATATAAATCTGGAGAACCATTACTAAAAATTAACAATGTTTTGCGACACTAACCAAATGGTAATACATTATTGTAATACGTAAAATAGGTAAGAGGCCGCACTATGCATAAACTTTTATTTGCAAAAACAGGTTTCGGCGCGTGCCTTCATCAGTTTGCACGCGCCGAAACGCATTTTTGCAAATAAAAGTTTATGCATAGTACAGCCTCTTTCCTATTTTACGTATTACAATTATCCAGGCCAGCACTCTAAAAGTTTATTAATATATGCAGTGAAGCCTGCTCCTATACTCACTTAATAAATTATTGTAATCAATCCACCATAAAAACATGGTTTCTACACTATAATAAAAAACATGGTTAATTTAGCAAATGTCCTTAAAGGATTAGTTCACCTCAAAGTTGAAAATTGTGTCATCATATACTCACCCTCAAGTTGTTTCAAACCTGTATGAATTTCTTTCTTCTGCTGAACACAAAGAAAGATATTTTGAAGAATGTCGGTAACCAGACAGACTTGGGTCCCATTGACTTCCATAGTAGGAAAAAAAAATACTATGGAAGTCAATGGGACCCAAGTTACAGAAATTCTTCAAAATATCTTTCTTTGTGTTCAGCAGAAGAAAGAAATTCATACAGGTTTGAAACAACTTGAGGTTGAGTAAATGATGACACAATTTTCAACTTTGAGGTGAACTAATCCTTTAAAAGAACAGCTCATCCAAAAAAAAAAACAAAAAAAAAATAGAGTTATCTCATTATGTAGCTTACTCACCCTAATGTTGAAATTGTATGAGTTTCTAATGTAGAACCGTAATTAAGATATCTTGAAAAATGCCTTTTATTTTTGTCATAGGCTACAATGCATACAGTTGTTTTATTCCCCAAATTCTTGTGTTTCACAAAAGTAAGTTATACAGGTTTGAAAATACTTTCATTTTGAAAGACATTTATTTTTGGGTCAGCTAGGCCTATAAACTCAAGAAGATAAAGCTTGTCTGGAGGGTTTGAACCAGTGCATTTGAGCAGATTCACATGTTCTGCCTCTATTTCACGTGTATTTTATGACAATACTCACACCGCATCTGAACATCGTGTGGCTGGATAATATTTATTCCCCAAATGCCTGGATCATGAAGGAAACACACACATACACATCAATATTAGTTATTTGTTTTACTTACTTACGGAGACATTTGCAAAAGCTTGCTAAATTGACTCACCAGCTCCAAAACATATTATTACGACTCGTTAATTTAACTGATCGGTTAGCCATCCCGCGATCAATAGATTCATAAGCCTAGTTTGCAGATTCTTATAGTATAAGACTGTGACAGTTCCTTTCTGTCTAAAGATACAATATATATATTCTCAGTTCACTCGTTGTAAAGCAATTTTTTTTTATCATAAACTAAGTTAGACAAGTTACACATGCTAGCAGCACATAACATTAATACATTGGAATACCGTATGCACTAACAATATTGCTCTAATCGCGTTTAGATTCTCAATTTAATACACTATATCTTGATGTAGCAGAATTTGTATAAAATAAAGTTTTACCTTCCGTAGATTGCAATATTTCCGTTGATAAAATTCTTTGTCCATATTCCTTGTTTGTTCTTCATTTACATCCAGCAACACCCAGCAACTCGCTCAAAATAAACATTTAGCAGTCCGATGAAAAATAATCCATGTTTTAAACGATGTAAAACCCACAGAATAGGCAAATATTGAAGATCCCGCGCAGCAGCAAAGCAAACACCGACTCACTCAACTGACGTTTATTCAAACTTGACTCGTAAAGGCGCGCATAGTTGTCATTGGCTAGATTCCTGGATGACAGTCAGAATAAACAGAGAATAACCAATCATGCTCAAAACAGCTAGGAGAGACAGCCACTAGTGTGGCAACATTGCAATTACAGGAAAATATGAATATATATATATATATATATATATATATATATATATATATATATATATATATATATATTATGTGCTATTTATTTGGTTGTATTTGTAGGCTGGCTGTTATATTTAATCAATTGGTTAAATTGTTTTTTCATTGCAGTGCATGATTAAAGCAGCACTCAGTAGCTTCGGGATTTCTTCGCTGTATTCTCGCTTTTTGCTCGCAGGTTTCTCTCTAGAGCTCCCCCCACAGCTTCGGAATAGATATTTGACAACACTGTTGTAAAAACTCGTTGGTGATTCTCAGACACCAGAGGCTATAGATCAACGACATCAAAGCAGATGGGACGTTCTTTAAAACGTCTTCTTCATTCGGGTTCGGACAGCGTGAGGGAGCGCAATAATGACCGCATTTTAGCAGATTTCTTTTGGCCGTAAAGCAATTGTTTACATCGCGAGACCTGATATCACGCGATACTTCCTGACGCAGCGGCCGGCTGCCTGCCTGCTCAAAGTTGCAAGTGCGTATTTTCCGCTCACGGGCACCAGGGGGGTGCGAAACGACCACCATTCAACCCGAAATAAGTAATATAACCATTCCATTGACTCCGAAGCTGTTCAGTTAAGGTAAAAAAAAGTTACTTAGTTCACCTTTAAAAATTAAACAATAAAAATGAAAGATTAAAAATACTGTAAGAACTTACAGTAACTGACCATATATAATATTTATTTACCACTGTTCTGATAAAGTGCAATTTAATAGAGCAAACAGTATATTAAACAGAGCAAACACTGCATATATTCATATACAATTCTGTATGTAGATCTATATGAAAATCTAATGAATTGGTATCATGGTGGTGACAGTTACATTCATGTGACCCATAATGACCCTTTTACACTTTCACAAATTCTTGACCTTTCCTTTAGAAACACTCTTATGCCTAATAATGTCAACATCCCTTTTCACCCTGTGTGGCACTGGTACACAACCTGTTGGTTTAGAGTTAATCCTCTGTCCAACGCAACACTTTGGTAACATTGGCATAATTATATACAAGTTACAACATAATACCCGGGGTTTCACACTTCACAGGCAAGCCTGTAGTCCCAGACTAAAATGCATGTTTGAGCTGTATTACCTGAAAGCAACTTGTACTGACATATCTTATGGCAGTGCCATTGTTTTGTCTCAAGATGCACGCCAGTAATGTTTGTTTTTTTTTCTAAGGCACATTTTTAAAAGCTATAATTAAATACCCAAATTGAACTAAGGACAAATCCTGGCTTTATCTAAACCCTGTCTGTGAAACCGGGTCTGGGTTAGAAATTAAGGGTTAAGGTTAACCCTAACCCTAACATTAAGACTTGTCTACAGACTTTTATTTAACAGCATGGTGTTAACTGCAGTGGTTAGGCCTTTAGCATTGATAAAGGACAAAAATCTTCTCACTGTGACAGTCTGTTTAGTAAAGATTGTTTGTATGGATTGTCCCTAAACTAGAGCTATTGATGCATTCAAGACATACCTAGTATCATAAAGATCGTATTTACAAATTGAACACACATGAACGCCGCCACAATGATGAAAATATGAGTAGGAAGCTTGGGATTTTCTTTAATCCACAATCTCGAGTTATGAGTGTGTCAGTGAGAAACATTGTGGAATACCACAATACTTATTTAGCAGTTACATTGTCAGGCTTTTCTATTTACGATGAAGTAAGCTAATGCCTGCACAAAATATGACAGTGTTATAGTATAACAATATAACATGTAGGCTAATGATACATTTTACAGTAGCTTCATAAATTAATTTAAAACATAAAAAAAAAATATATATATATAGTAAAACCTCATGAATACAAACTTCCCAGGAGGACTTAAAAGTGCCATGTGTGCATCATGAACCCTGTTGGTGTCTGACCAGCAAGATCAATTTAACAGTTAATGATATAGTCCGTAACAGTCAGTTAATTAATTTACAGATATTGTTTGTCATTTTGTTCTGAACTAGTTCTGGCTGTCAGTCATTGACTGTTTCTGGATTTCAACGGACGTCCAGATTATAGTCAGTATGAACGTCTGTTCTCAACTAGCTCTGGCTGTCAGTGGACGTTTAGATTATGGCCATATTGGACATCTTTATTCACGTCATTTATGGACTGTTTCTGGATGTCAACGGACGTCCAGATTATAGTCAGAATGAACGTCTTTTCTGAACTAGTTCTGGCTGTCTGTGGACGTTTAGATTATGGCCGGATTGGACATCTTTATTCACGTCATTTATGGACTGTTTCTGGATGTCAACGGACGTCCAGATTATAGTCAGAATGAACGTCTTTTCTGAACTAGTTCTGGCTGTCAGTGGACGTTTAGATTATGGCCGGATTGGACATCTTTATTCACGTCATTTATGGACTGTTTCTGGATGTCAATGGACGTCCAGATTATAGTCAGTATGAACGTCTTTTCTGAACTAGTTCTGGCTGTCAGTGGACGTTTAGATTATGGCCAGATTGGACATGTTTATTCACGTCATTTATGGTTCTGGATGTCAACAGACGTCCAGATTATAGTCAGAATGAACGTCTTTTCTGAACTAGTTCTGGCTGTCAGTAGACGTTTAGATTATGGCCAGATTGGACATGTTTATTCACGTCATTTATGGTTCTGGATGTCAACAGACGTCCAGATTATAGTCAGAATGAACGTCTTTTCTGAACTAGTTCTGGCTGTCAGTGGACGTTTAGATTATGGCCAGATTGGACATCTTTATTCACGTCATTTATGGACTGTTTCTGGATGTCAATGGACGTCCAGATTATAGTCAGTATGAACGTCTTTTCTGAACTAGTTCTGGCTGTCTGTGGACGTTTAGATTATGGCCAGATTGGACATCTTTATTCACGTCATTTATGGACTGTTTCTGGATGTCAACGGACGTCCAGATTATAGTCAGTATGAACGTCTTTTCTGAACTAGTTCTGGCTGTCAGTAGACGTTTAGATTATGGCCAGATTGGACATAATTTCTCAGTGTCATTAATCGACTAATTCTGGCTGTCAATGGACGTTCAGATCATGGCCTGGACGGGCGGACTTGATATCAACCTGTTTTGTACGTCCACAGACGTCGCTTGCTCAGTGGGTAAGGTCTGACTCTAGTGTCACACCAAGATTCCTGACTTGATGTTTAGTTGTTTGACCCCTAGAGTGAAGGTATGCATTCACCTTGAGAACTTCATCTTTGTTTCCAAATGCAATGACTTCAGTTTTGTATTGAAAAGGAGGTTCTCTGCGCTTCTGTAATCCACAACAATCCGGTGCAACCAAGGCAGGACAAAACAGAGCAGAAAAAAGGGAATCGCCGGTGCAGCACAGATGTCTACTTATTAAAATGTTTATTTGAGGTGCATAACAATGTCATTGTTATGCACCTCAAATAAAAAATGTAATAAGTAGACATCTGGACTTCAGTTTTGTCTTTGCTTAACTGAAGAAGGTTTTGGCACATCCAACTGTTGACTTCATCAATGCATTGGCACAGGGAGTCAATGGGGCTGTAATCATTAGGCGATAGGGCTAAGTACAGCTGTGTGTCGTCTGCATAGCTGTGGTAAGCAATTTGGTTCTTTCTCATTATTTGGCTCATTGGGAGCATGTACAGGTTGAACAGGAGTGGCGCAAGAATCGAGCCTTGAGGGACTCCGCATGTCATGGATGTCCACTCAGACTTATGGTCTCCTATACTCACATAATAACCTCTCCCATCTAAGTATGACCTGAACCATTTTAGGACTATCCCAGAAAGCCCCACCCAGTTTTCCAGCCTGTCAAGAAGTATGTTGTGATCGACAGTGTAAAATGCAGCACTGAGGTCGAGTAGTACCAGCACTGATAATTTGCCTGAATCAGTATTTAAGCGAATATCGTTTATTATCTTTATGAGCGCTGTCTCTGTGCTGTGGTGCGGTCGGAAACCAGATTGAAAATTGTCAAAGTATCCATTCGAGCATAAGAATTTGTTCAGCTGATTAAAGACAACTTTTTCAATGATCTTGCCTATGAAAGGAAGATTTGAGATTGGTCTATAGTTGCTTAATATGGTCTTATCCAGATTGCTCTTTTTCAGGAGGGGCTTGACAACTGCAGTTTTCAGTGAGTTTGGAAAACTCCCAGAGAGAAGTGAGGCATTTACCACTTCTAGAAGATCTGCTTCTTTTAAAAACAGAACACACTTTTGAAAAAAGATGTGGGAAGTGTGTCAAGAGCGCAGGTTGATGTTTTAAGGTGCTGTATGGTTTCTTCCAAAATTTTACCATCAATTTCTTTGAAATCAGACATAATAACTACTTTCTCAGGTGGTCTGATCTGTCTGACCCCAGCGCAACTCAAGGATGTGCTGATCACCTTTCTGATATTATTGATTTTCTCAGAGAAAAAAGAAGCAAACTCACTGCACTTGTTGTCTGAGAGCATTTCACTGGGAATCTGGCTTGGGGGGGTTGTCAGTCTCTCTACAGTAGCAAAAAGAGTGCGTGTGTTGTTTAAATTGCAGTTTATAATATTTGAGAAGAAAGTCTGTCTAGCTTTGCCTAGTTCCATATTGAAAGCATGAAGGCTGTCTTTGTAGATGTTATAATGGACTACAAGTTTTGTCTTCCGCCACATGCGCTCTGCTTTTCTGCATTGTCTTTTCATATTTTGCACTGCTGTTGAGTTTCTCCAAGGTGCTTTTTGTCTGCCACTCTTCTTCCTGACTTTCACAGGAGCAATATCATCAATTACACTTTTAACTTTTGAGTTAAAAGAATCAAGGAGAAAATCAACTGAGTCAGCAGATATTTACTCAGCAGCTAAGACTTTGCCCACTTTTAAACAGTTTGTTGAGTGCACAACCAGGGGTGATAAAACGCTGGATCTCCTGTATGCCAGTGTGAAAAATGCATACAAATGTACTGCACTGCCCCCTCTTGGGCGCTCAGACCATGACATGCTACACCTCTCTCCCTCCTATACCCCAGCTGTGAAGAGGCTGCCTGTCACCATCAGAACATCAAAATGCTGGTATCCTGAAGCTGAGGAAGCATTGAAGTGTTGTTTTGAGACTACTGATTGGGATGTGTTCTGTGAGGAGTATGGGGATGATATTGACGGACTTACAGAATGCATTACCCATTACATCAACTTCTGCTATGATGACATCATACCATCCGTTGCAATTCGTTGCTTCCCTAACAACAAGCCATGGATTACCAGCAGCCTGAAGGCTTTACTGAACGAGAAGAGAAAGGCCTTCAGGGAAGGAGACAGGAATAAGATCAAATAACTTCAAAAGGTACTGAAACGGGAGATTAAGGAGGGAAAAGAGGCACCTTTAATACCATTCAGCCTGGACTGCTAGGGGAGAAGATGGGAAGGATGAAGGTGGATCTATCACTGGTCCTGTGGTGTTTGGATTACCTATCCCTCAGACCACAGTATGTACGCCTGCAGAACAGTGTCTCAAGCACTGTTCTTAGCAGCACAGGGGTGCCTCAAGGAACTGTGCTGGCTCCGTTCTTGTTTACCATCTACACAGCGGATTTTCAATATAACACCGACAGATGCTTCTTGCAGAAATTCTCAGATGACTCCACAGTTGTCGGCCTTATAAGAGGAGGTGATGAGGAGGAGTACAGAGGAACACTCAACAAATTTGTGCAATGGAGTGTGGACAATCATCTCCATCTGAATACCACAAAAACCAAGGAGATGGTTGTGGACTTCAGGAGGGGGAGGAGGAGGATCCAACCAACACCTATTACCATCGAAGGCACTGAGGTGGAGCTGGTGGCCAATCACAAATACCTTGGTGTGCAGCTTGACAGTAAGTTGGACTGGAAGAGCCATATGGAGGCGGTGTACCACAAGGGGCAAAGTCGACTTTACTTCTTAAGGAGGGTAAGGTCGTTTAATATCTGTCAACCCTTGCTCTGCAGTGTCTATAAAACAGTGGTGGCCAGTGCTCTGTTTTTTGCTGTGGCCTGTTGGGTAGACGTTGTCCACACAACAGACAGGAACAGAATGGACAAGCTCATTAAGAAGGCTGGCTTGGTGGTCGGGGCTGCAGCCAATCACAAGCTCCGAAAGCACGCTTCTACCTCACATTCCCTGACGTTTCCTTGACTTTGCTTTTCAACCCGGAAGAACGAAATTGCTCTGAAAATGTCACGGTTTGCAGGTTTGCCAGTTCTTTCAGACAGTTTGTGTGTACTGTCCTGGTCCGATTGCCTATCAGCATTGCCTAATTATCAACTGCGCTGACGAGCTAATCAGATCAGCCGCATGTGTGGCTCGTTATTGTTTCCTATATAGTCTTGTGTTTGTCTTGTGTTCATTATCAGATCGATCTGGTGTTCATGTCTTGTCACTTTGTTATTCAGTGTTTTTCCTCAGTCTCCAGTTCATGCTCTTGTTTAGACTCTCATTGCTTTGATCATTCTGGGATTTTCTTCCTGGATCGTCGGACCTCAGCCCATTGCAGTCTCCCTGCTGCCAAAGACCTGAACTCAGTCCTGCACCTCTGCATCAGACCATCCAGCCTTGCTCATATTCTCTGTTTAATTAATAAACTGTCTTTAAATTTGCAACTGGATCTTGCGTTCTCTCGCGTGACAGAAAAATAACCAATTTCTACTTCTTGGTAAAATGTATGAGTGCTTTTAGTGTTTTCAGTCATGTGCAACCTGTACATACAAGACAGTTATAAAATATTATTTATTTTTATTTGTCACTAGTACATAACTGAATATGTGAAAGTACAGTGTAATTTTAGAATAATGTTCAGATTACAATAATCTTGTTAAAAAATAATTCAATGAAAACAACATCCAAAGTAAATGAAAAACTTCAGTAAAAAGAAATACAGAACAGTTAAAAATACAGTAACAGTTATAAGAGAGTTTTAAAGGTTTTTTGATCAAATAAATGCAGCCTTGGTGAGCAAAGAGACTCTTTCAAACACATGTCCACCAGGTATATTTATTATATTTATGGATGTGAGGACAGCTGTCCAACTCCGGTTCTTTATGGAAGTCCATTACTAACTTTCACAATGTTTGCTCTCATTAAATAACTGATCTGAACAAATATACTGAACAAACAGAAAACAAAGGAAAAGATAATAACATTCATCTTAAAACGGCATAATAGATTAAAAAACATCAGGAATCCCAGAATCAGGCATTTTCAGTTTCTTGGTTCGGTTCTTTCTTGCATTCTCGGTTTCAGATTCTTTCTTTCTTTCTTTCCATTTTTTTAAGGTCTGTTATAATTCATGTTGTTCATCAAAATCTACCAAGAGAAAATTAATTTTGTATGATTGCTTTAGTAAAGGTCTATTCAAATCTGCTACTGTTCTAATTAAACAGCTTCATCAAGGTCTTAAAGGAACACTCCACCGTTTTTTTAAATAGGGCTTATTCACCTTCTTTCCTACATTTAGATGCATTGGGAAATTCATTTTTGTCTCAGTGCATGCATTGTTTTAGTTTGACAGGGTCGGCGCTAGCTTAGCTTAGCACAATGAATGGAATCCTTTGGTGTCAGCTAGCAGTAAAAGTGATACAATTAAAAAAAAATTAAAACGAATTACTTCTTGTGGCCTGCGTATTCACGAGTACAAATAGCGATGCAGATTAAGGCGATTTCCTAGGCAGATATTGACTTGGGACTATATTAGGGTGAAGCACAGGTGAAGCACTGAGATATCACGCAACACATGAAATCCCAGGACTTCCGTCAACATACCAGCGTGAATAGTACATTTACATTTACATTTAGTCATTTAGCAGACACTTTTGTCCAAATTGGGACTAAATTTTAGCAAGTCATCGTGAAGAGGCAAAGAACAACGCAAGAAGTGCTCAAAATACGAAGTTCAGGCATTATTCAGAGTAGCATAAGCCCGATAAGTGAGAATTTACAGGAAAATATATATATATATTAAAAAATATATATATATATATATATTTTTATTTTATTTTTTTTTTATGAGGTTAAGTGCTCACGGAAGAGAAGAGTTTTCAGCTCTCTGCATTCCGGATGCCGGTGGGGAGATCATTCCACCAGCATGGAACTGTGAATGAGAATGTTCTGGAAAGTGATTTTTTGGCTCTCTGTGATGGAACCACGAGACGTCGCTCGTTGACCGACCGAAGGCTTCTGGTAGGGATGTAGACTTGTAGGAGTGAGTGAAAGTAGGAGGGAGCTGAGCCTGTGATAGATCTGTAAGCAAGCGTCAATGCCTTGAACTTGATGCGAGCAGCGAGTGGTAGCCAGTGCAGTGAGATGAACAGAGGAGTGACATGGGCCCTCTTGGGCTCGTTGAAGACAAGACGAGCTGCAGCATTCTGAATCATTTGTAGAGGTTTAGTTGCACATGATGGAAGTGCGTTAGGTGTGTAAGTGCAGGGTAACAGGAGCTGATCTGAAGAGCCTTCATAATGTAAATACAGATACAGTAGCTCACTTATGCTAAAACAAAAGAGAAATACAGAAAACCCCTTCACATATACTACAAAAGACAAGTGCCATTTATCTGGCTCATCAATAATGTTGAAAACTGTTTCACATCATGATACATGACCATTTTCCTTTTAGCTCCTCTCTTAACTTTTTCACTTTATTTAGTTCTTCTTGAAGCCTCCCCTTGAACTCCTCAATATGCTTCTTTTTTCTCTCTTCGAAGTCATTCAGTTCTTCCCTTTGTTTTCTGGCTTCCTCTTCATGTTTCTTCTTCATCTTCTTTAGTTCCTCTTCATGTTTCTGTTTCATTTCATCACATTCTTTTTCTTTTGTCTCTATTATTTCTCTCTCCTCTCCTTCTCTTCTCTCGATCTCTTCTTCTTGCTCTCGTTTCAGATCTTCCATCATTTTCTCCCATCTCTTTCTCATCTCCCCTCGTCTCTCTCCATCCTCTTGTTTTCTCCTCTCCCGCTCCTCTTTTCTCTCTCGATCCAGCTGTTCATAATGTTTTTTCATTTCTCTTTTCTTGCCTTCATATTCTCTCTCTTTTTCTTCTCTCTCTCTTATCTGTTTTTCTCTGTCCTCCTCTATCATCTGTCTTTCTTCTTCTTTGTCTCTTTCAAATCTCTCTCTCATTTTCTCCAGTTCAGCTTGTTTTTTTCTCAGTTGTTCCTCGTGTTTCTCTTTTCTCTTTCTTTCCTCTTTCTCTCGTTCTTTCATCTGTCTTTTCTTCTCTTCCTCCCATTCTCTCTGCTGTTTCATTTTCTCTTGAATCTCTTCATCATCTTCAGCCTCTTTTATTTTTCTCTTCCATTCTTCTCTCTCTTTCTTTTCTTGTTCCTTCCTCGTTTGTTCCTCTAAATCTCTCTTTTTTATTTCCTCTTCCTGTTTTCTTCTTAACTCTGCCATGATGTGTTCCTGCTCAGTTTTCATCTTTTCTTGATCTTGTCTGTATTTCTCTTCTCTCTTTCTATATTCTTCTCTTTCTTTTTCCTGTTTTTCATTCTGATTTTCAATCTCTCTCTCCGTCTCATCTATTGTTTGATCATATTCAGCTCTTCGCTGTTTTTCCTCTTCTGATCGTTTCTGATCCTCCATCTCTTGTTTCTTCTTGTCTGATTTTTCTTTCTCCTCAAACTCTCTCCACAGTGCTTCCTCTTTTCCTCTGAACTTGTTCTCCAGCCTCACTCTCTCCTCATCTATCTTTAGTTTCTTCTCCTCCAGTCTCTTTCTCATGAGTTTGACTTCCATCTCATATTTGGCTTCTAATTCTTCAACTTGAGCCTGATTTTTTCTTTTATTCTCTTCTAGAATTTTCCTTCTCTTTTCAATGGAGATCGCTGCCTCCTCAAACATCTCATTAGTGAAGTATCGGCCATCATTAGATTTCTTCACCTCTTCTATCTTCTTTATCAGCTCAGTAACTTGCGTCCGGTCTTGTTTTTCTGTGTTGTTAAAAGCGAGGAATCTGTTTCCACATTCTCCGATCAGTTTCTTGAGTTCATCATTTTTAGTTTTCTCTACATATTGTTCTATTGTTTGTTTTTTCAGTTCATCTCCTTTAGTGAAGAGAACAATACTAAACTTTGCTGCTTTTGGTCCAAATATCATCTTTATCATGTCTAAAGTGTCTCTCTCCTCTTGAGTGATTTCTCCCAAACTCAACACAATGATGAACACATCAGGTCCAGGTGCGGACAGTGAAATACATTTCACTATTTCTTCAACCACTTGTTCATTTTCCAGCGAGGTGTCAAGGAGTCCTGGAGTATCAACTACAGTTACTGATTTACCATCAACTTCAACATCTCCTTTCTTACAAAGAGTGATCACTGGATCTGAACTGGCTTTACTCTCAAACTCATTGTTTCCGAGGATAGTGTTTCCTGTGGCGCTCTTTCCATTTCCTTTCCTCCCAAACAGCAAGATTCTCAAACATTCTGGATCTGATGGTGAATCTTCATCATCTGAAAATGACAATAGAGTTACAATATGACAATAGAAACAAGAGTTTAGATATTAACAACATCTAATTAAATTTGGGACCACAAGGAACAAGTGTTGAACCTAAAGTTTAAACTATTTACAACACTCCATCTCAGAGGTTCTCAACATTTTGGGGTCAATATCCCTACCCATTATCCAGGTCTTTTACCTTTTAACCCCCCTCCCCACCCCCTGCCATTTTACGATTTTTGCAGGATAATTTGAGAATAAATATGCAGTTGACTGTGACTGTTTAACTAAACCAGGTTCAGTATTTGAGCACTGCACGAGCCCAGTCTTCTCAAAGATGTGCTGTCATTGCAGCCGAGTCCAACTCCACAACGAGAAAAGAGATGCTCCTCACGGGGGAGAGCTTACCCTTCTCCTACTTGATCTGAAGTCTCAATCTGGCTAGGTGCTCGAGGACCATGTCCCTGTGTGCAAACACCAACTCTCGAGAATTAGCCAGTCGTCAAGATGGTTGAGGTTGATGATTAAGTTGAGGATGCAAATGCCCACTTTCCTCAATGGGGCAAGACCTGAGGAGACAGGGACAGCCCGAAGAGAAGGACCTTGTACTGCCCTTCAAAGGGGAACTGTAGAAACGGAAGGATCGAGACATGAAAGTATGCGTCCTTCAGGTTTATCGCTGTGAACCAATCCTGGGATCTCACACGTTAACGTGAGTGAGCACATGTTTCAGAGTGAGCATCTTGAATGGGAGCACTGATCTATGTAGAATGACTGGATAGCTCATGACATCATAAACAGTAAAGCCACCGCACCGCCATATTGGTATTCCCTCGTGAGCTCACGCGTAAATCAATAGGAAATTTTATGATTTGACTGAGAAAACATTGCCTAACGAGACACCGGTTTTAAATCTAAAGTCTCCCTGTACATTTTTACAACGCAAACATATCTTAAGCATTTAAATGTGTATTTGTTTAAAGTCAGAAATTTTTCTTGCTTATTAAAAAATGGCAATTTCTTTACAAAAGGAATAAAAAGTTGTACGAGAACACTAGTCGGCCTTCAGTGAAGAGCTATCTATATCTATAAGAAAAACAGTTTGATACTCTTAATTAAATAGTGAATGCTAAAGACCTATATTTTTGTGAATTGGTGAATATTCAGGTGAATATTGTTTTGTGGCCACAAATTAATAATACCTCAGCACGTTTTACAAATTTGTTCCCTCGTTTTACTATATTGTGGCCACGTTGTAATTCGTTAAATCAAAGCGAGGGAGGGAATTAGTCCACGATTTATTAAACGAGGGAACAAATAAGTCGTCGTAACAACGAATTATTTAGATCAGTGGACAGGGCGCATATAAGAACAAGCAGAAAGAGAGAGAGCCCCGGCCGCGCACGCACACTCTCACCGTCTTCAGACAACACGAGCGCTGTATTGCTCTCTCCCTCGCGCATATCAAAATAAATTGACACGATAGTTAAAGGTCAGAAGACCGATTGTGTTTTATAGATCAGTAGTTTGTTCAAATAAAGTGTTTGATTAGTTAGCAAGTACATGTTCAGGAAATGCATAATACAAATTGTAGGCCTATGGGTTAATGTAACGGACTCTGCACGAAGCTCTTTCAAATGGTGTCGCTATTGGACACTTAGGCCCCGTCCACACTACTGCGTTTTCGTTTAAAAACGGAGACCTTTTGCTACGTTTGCACCTCCCGTCCACACTAAAACGGCAAAAACGGAGACCCAAAACGGAGAAGTTTAGAAACGCTGCCGACCCGTTTTTCGTTTTGAATCTCCGGAGGGCGTTTTAGTGTGGACGGGTCAAAACGGAGGACTTTAGAAACGATGACGTAGTAGAGGCTCACGCTCGGCTCTATGATTGGGTGTCATCAGTCATGGCGTATATCTTTGCTAGCAGCTGTTGTGCAAGTAAATTCTGCATTTTACAATGCTATAACTGCCTACATGCGCCGGAGGCAAGCTATTATTCGAGCGATCTGTGACAATTCCCGTGTGCAGCGGCGGTATCGACCGTACATGGAGCGTCGGTTTTGGGTTAACCCCCTGAGGTCTACGGTATCGCCGGCGATACCAGCTCGCTTTTTTTTAATTAGTGTAAAAGAAACTCATAAATACTCTGTTGACTTTGATTTTCCATAGGAGTTTCATACATCAATCGATTCTGTTAAATGTGTATTATTTTTGTGTATACTCACAATAAAAATAAAGTGTTGTGCTTTTTGCCAAATAAAGAAAAATAAACACGAAGCGAGTTCTGCCTTCTCTCTGCCAGTGAAGTCCATTCTGAAACGCGTCCGAAAATTAACAATAACTCAGCGAATACTCAGTCAAACAGACATACAGGCACACAGGCATGAAGCTTGAATTATCTTCTTTTAAATGAAGTAATTTATATAAAAAGCTAATATTCTCATCTTGTGAAATCTGTATTA
Source organism: Leuciscus idus (assembly GCA_021554675.1). Lineage (NCBI taxonomy): Eukaryota > Metazoa > Chordata > Actinopteri > Cypriniformes > Leuciscidae > Leuciscus > Leuciscus idus. The sequence continues at coordinate 2,399,054 of CM038625.1, read as the reverse complement.
AAAGAGAGCGATTCCAGTCGAGCTCATCTCATCTCATTACGTTATAATCGGCCACGCCCACGGAGAGCGCGCGCTATTCAAACGCAAATGGCTGAGGCAATCCTGTGAACGCCCCCATCAGCTCGAGAAAACACACAAGTTTATTTAGATCATTGTTTACACCGTCTTGCAGCGCTGTGAGGAATAATACTAATGGAAAATGTCCCTCAGAAGTGCGGGTATATCGAGGAGCGAGCTGAGGAATACTAGTACGTTTTTTCCTTCTCACGTGAATTTCTTCACCTGGGTTTCTGTTTATGAATGAATGAACGGCACAGATGCGCGCTGTTTACCACAGCTGGCAAAGACAGTTTAAATTTAAATCGCGTGTGTGAATGAATGATGATGTTTTAGCAAACTGCATTGCTATACTGAGATAAGTAAACATCGACTGAATGTTGAAATAAAATGTAGGCTATTTGTATAAGCAACGTATTAAACTGCAAATCAACAATATGCCCTAATATTTCATGAAAACAACGTTACAGTCAGACGAAATATGAAAGACAACATTTTGTTGACTAGATTTGGGTACAGTTTTTACTGTAGAATATACTGCCACATCAAATAAGCTTTTGTTTAGCAATTTCTATATATAAAATACTATTTTTGTCAAAAATAAAGTCATCAACTAAGATGTTAGCTGTGCCAATGTTGGTTATATTCAAACTAATGAATACATAGATAAAATGTAGGCCTATAGGCCTAATCATTTTTTTTACAAAGAAAGAGTACACTTGAAATATTGTTGAAATTGTAATTATTGTTGTAATTGTAACCGTTTTAATAAAATAGCAAAACATATTTACAAGATAGATGTAAGCAAAATCTTAAATGGTCAATATAAGTCTTCTTCTAAATATATCTTTTGTCATTGCATTGTGGCTCAGTCAGTGTCACACCTGAGTGAATGGCTAATTATGCAGAGTGGGTGTATTCTAAGGTGTAAACCACTCCTCATTCACGCCCCCTCGCATATTGGCTTTCCAAGCAAAACCTGTTTTACATCAATTTAAATCAATGTATGGTTTTATGTGAACGATAAAGCAAGACTATTTTCACATAATTTTGAAGAAAAAACTATAGGCGAGGACATCCATTAGTCAAAAGTCTTATTGCCACATATTTAGTATGTGTTTTGTGGCCTTATTTCAAAAACTTTAATTTTTAGTTTTTTCGATAACCACGCATAAACATTATTCTCTCAAAAATGAAAACATGTACATACATGTGGCTCACATATTATTGTAGTCCTGTTTGTGCTACATAGAGTGAATTTACACCTTTGCCATTAATATGTTTATAAGCAACTGAAAAAAGCACAAATGTCAGAGCATGTCAGAACACCCCCAGGGCCCAAAAAAACGCTCAGACTCCAGAGGGTTAACCCGGGAAGAACCAGCGCATGGTGGGATAATTTTATCAATGAAGTTGTGTTTACACCGGCACGCGCATGCCCAGTGTTGGTGAATGGTCACATGATCCGCGTTTTCAGTCGTTTTAATGTGGACGGAGATCAATTCTAATACGCAGCTAAAACGCTGGTGTGGACGGAGATCGTATTCGTTTTAATTCTCCGTTTCTAAACGAAAACGCAGTAGTGTGGACGGGGCCTTAATTGTGATTATTGTTGCTCTGAGGTTTCTTATAGGCTACTGTTGACTGTTTTATCGTTGTTTTTTGAAGAAGCAGCAGCATTACTCTTGCCTCGGAGAAAACAACACATGACAATTGTGCATATAAATGACTAATTATAGGGCTTGAATTAAAACCTGTGGGCAGTTTTTCTACATCCTTTTGTGAACGTCGTTTTACACTTGTATGCTGCACAGCGGGTCATCTTAAAAGTGCCGTCGGAGCTACCGATCTCTGTATAGCGGGCGTTGGAGCCTCTGCTGGTAGGGAATCGTAAGATGGCCGCTCGAACACTTCAGGTGGCTTCACTGCCTACTGGCAGTTTAGAACGTCATGAGCTATCCAGTCATTATATAGATCAGTGAATGGGAGCCTGTAAAAGGCTTGATTCAGAACTCGAAGACCCAGAATCAACTGAGCCCCCCACGCTTCTTGGGTACATTGAAGTAAGAGATGTAAACCCCTTTCTTCATCTTGGCTCGAAGGACAGGCTCTATCACATCCTTTGCATCCATGCCTTGTACTGAAATGATAAGGGTGTCACTGAAATTGAAAACAGCGTGACAGAGTGGCAAGCGTTAACCACGCGCCCATACTCTTTCCCATCAGCACCTAAGGAACCAGGTCCAGTGTACTGGAGTGGGGACTCCCACCCAAGGAGACCTTGTGTCCCTTATCATTCATGGTGTGTTACATGCTGAAGCACTTACCTTGTCCCAGGAAGAGGCGACAGTCAAGGAAGCTGGGCCTTATCGTAGCTTATCACGTCCACTTGATCCTGAGAACAGACCCGATGCAGCAGAACATCGGTGAAGTGACTGAATCCAACCAGGTTCTGGTGCCAATTCTCGCTGCCTGGCTGTCATGGTAACGAGAGCCAAGAGCACTGTGTGTATGTGTGTGTGACCCTGGGAAAAAAGAAAATTGCTCTTTTGCTGACCATTTGGGAACCATCTGCCTGATGGCGTATAGCTGATGGAAAATGTTGCTCTCTTTTCATCCCTCCACCAGGAGAGTGGCTTTATTCCAGTTCTAGGATGAGCAGATCAGTGGCCTCTCCTCTTTCTGTAGGTCACCCGTCTCAGGTTCACTTCAAAAGCTTTACGAGGGATCTTAGTAGCCTGTTGATAAGATGGCGGTGCCACCTTCCTGCGAGAGGACAGTTGATGAGGTCTAGCTGGCAGTCCAGGTGGTGGCGGGGCCGGAGCAGCCTTTGCAGGAGGTGCCCTCGGAGATGAGCAAACGGTGCTTGTTGTCTCGGGGGTCCAGGGATATAACCTGATCTGTGCAGAGGCAAGATGTGTTTAATTGCTTCGGTCTGCTTCTTTACTGTCAAGAACGGCTGTACAAAGTCCACGACAGTGTCACTGAAAAGACCACCAAGGGAGATAGGAGCATCAAGAAAGTATCCCCATCATCCCACATTCATCTCCTGGACCACTAGTGTGGACATCGCCCCAACCAAAAGCCTGCGCCATTAACTTTTGTAGCCCAAAGGGCATAATCGGTCGCCATACGCAGTTTCTGCATTTTCTCTGGGTCAGGACACACTCATGAAGATCTCTCAGCCATTGGCTTTGTGTACATGCAGGATAGCTATGGCATGCAGGGCGAAGATGGCCTGGCTAGCAGAGTTGTAAGCCCTCGACACCAGAGATGAGGTAAACTTACAAGTCCTGGACAGGAGTCATCACCAGATACTGATTCTTTGCACCTGCACTCCCTCATCAATACAGCCTATCTCAATCTCAACCTGCATCACCCTCACATCAGGGTCTGGTCTCGTCAACGTTACTGCTACATAAACAGTCAGACTCCTTACCTGAACACTCACCTGAGATTGTCCTGTCAAGTCTCTCGTCTCCTGTCAAGTCTCCCGTCTCCTGTCTGTCTCCTGTCCGTCATCCCGATCCCGATCTCCAGTCATTGTGTTCATCCTTCACCTGCACAGAGTTTCCACTTCAGTCATCGCCAGCTAAGTCTTCATAACCTATCATCAAGTCACCATCCTTTCACCATCGTCTGGTTCCCCCTGTTGTCCCATTACTCTGCTTTTACTTGAATAAACCATTTCACCTTACCATCTGTCTGTTCCCTTCTGTGAGTGTGACAACGTCAGAGGTGATTAGGGCTCCCAAGAGTGACCACTAGTGTCAGTATTTTGACACAGTGTCGAAAGTGACTGACAGAAAGGGAACTCAGATCTCTATGCTGTGGGAAAGATGTTGAGAATAAATAAAAAAGTTACAACTTACGTTGCAAGTGAAATAGCAACGTATAAATGTGTATTCATGACATCTGTGTGAGTTTGGTTGGTGGATGGCTTTGTGCTTTCGCTTATTTCTGCTGTTTCGTCTATGTGTCATGTTCATCAGCGTCAGTTTCTTGGAGCTAGTTTTCCTCAACGTGAACTTGTCTTAAAGCAGTTTTTAAGCTTTAAGTGTCACAACATTTATAACATTGATAACATTATGATAAAATTGTACTGCATTGTTAGATTTTTGTCTCCAAAAATCTTCACTCCATCTTAGTCACCCTCTGCTGCCCGTTGGGTCAATGTGCCGGGATCCCGGGAAGAACTCCACAAAAAGAAAGTGCTTCAGAGTCTTCAAATTTTATATTCCTGGGCATAGTAACATAGCTTTTCTGGTCTGACAACTCAAGTGACTCAGGTGCACCAAACCGAGTGTTCCCCTTTAATGAATTAATTAATAAAATTGGTGAATTAGGAGAAGCTACACCACCATCTTGCTCCGACGAAAGTGACTTGAATGCACCTGACGTCATAATTACAACTACCTGACTTTATTATACAAACTTCCAAGAAGGATTTGAACACACCAAGAGTATCTAGATATTAAACAGGTTTTAATTCTCTCATAATTTCTGTGACTAGTCTGAGCAGGGTAATGTTTACACGCAATTATTTATTTCTTGCAAATTTATTTTAAAATTAGCTGTTTTTTTCTTTTGACTTACTGTTTGTGAGCTGACCCTCTGGAGTTCTCTTAAATTCATTAGATTTTCTTATTTCTTTCTCCTTTTCTTCTCTTTGTCTTTCCTGTTGTTTCTGTTTCTCCCATTCCTCACGTTCTTTCTTCATCTCCTCTTGTATCTTTCTCTCATGATCCTCTATGTCTTTCATGTCTCTTTTGTATTGTTTGTATCTCTCTCTAAATTCCTCTTCTTTTCTCTTTCTCTCTTTATCGCGATTCCGTCTTTGTTCCTCTATCATTATCTTAATTTTCCCTTTCTCTTCTTCGTATTTTAACTGAAGATCTTCTCTCTCTCTCAGTCTTCTTTCTCTCTCTTGATCGAGTCTCTGATTATATTTATCCCACATTGCTTGTTCTTTCTCTCTTCTTTTATCATCTTCTACATCTCTTCTTTGTCTTTCCTGCTGTTTCTGTCTCTCCCATTCCTCTCGTTCTCTTCTCATCTCTTCTCGCATCTTTCTCTCTTGTTCCTCTCTATCTTTTATTTCTGTTTCATATCGTTTTTTTCTCTCTATATATTTCTCTTCTATTGTCTTACTTTTCTGTTTTTCTTTCTCTATTGTTGTCTTCATCTTCTCTTTTTCTTCTTCATGTTTCATCAAGAGCATCTTCTTTTCTTTCTCTTGTATTTTTCTTTCCAAATCTCTGAACATCTTGCATGAGTAGTAACTCTCTCCGTTTGCTTTCACCATGTCGTCTATCTTCTGCAGTAGATCAGACACCTGTGTTTGGTCTCCAGTCTTATTATTGAAGACATGGTATCTGTTTCCACACGCTTCAATAAAGTTTGTTAAAGGAGATTCAGGATTTTCTAGATACTGTTCAATGGTTTTACTATCCAGATCATCTCCTCTGGTGAAGAGCACAATGGTGTACATTAAAGAGTTTTCACCAAAAGTTTCTTGAATAAGCTTTACTGATTTTTCCTCCTCTTGAGTGAATCGTCCCACTGATATCAGTAAGAGAAGCACATGTGGTCCAGGCAGGATCATGGAGATGCAGTTGCTGACTTCTCTCTGGATTTCCTCATTAGTCAGTTTAGTATCAAACAGTCCTGGAGTGTCGATCACAGTAACGTTTCTGCCGTTGATTTCATTTGTTTCTTTATTACACTTTTTAGTAATCGACTGTTGAGATATTTCTGCTTTAAACACTTCTCTTCCTAAGATGGTGTTTCCAGTTGCACTCTTCCCAACTCCAGTTTTACCCAGTAGAACAATCCTCAGTTCATCTGCTTTTTCTCTTGAATCTAAAGATAAATCAAATGATAATTTATAAAACAATATGCAGAATTTCAATTGAAGATAGGCCTTTATCACAGTGTGCGTGTCGTCGCATCTGGCTGCGATTCGTAGCGTAAATGATTTTCCTTCTGCATTATTGTCAATGGAAGGTAGTCAGTTTTAATAAGAACATTTAAATTATTTAGTTGAACTTAACAATAAACTCCAATATTTAAAAATTGTTTATTTAGTCTCACATTATACCATAATATGTGCATCATCTTTAATTTTTTTATGTGCTCATTATCTGAGCGAGGTGATTGTCAGCGCTGCCGGTGATGAATGAAGAGCAGGATGCTGTTTTTATTTGGGGGTTCAACCGCGTAGCTATTGTTTTTGTTAGGATTTTCAGTGATCAACATTCTGCCCTAAACGTGATCGGGCAGACCAAACCATAAGTCGTTGAGTCTTGAAACTTTGAGGGATGGTAGTACTCCCCCTGTCTACAATGTCACCAAGACTCGCTCAAATCGGCCTGATGGTGGCATTACAGTGTTCAAAAGTATGAAATTGCTCATAACTCCTAAACTGTCTGTCGCAGAAAACATTCAAAATGTGTGCAGCCACTATTACTAAAATGGTGTTACTAATACTAAAACTCTTGACTGGAATGAGATATTTTCACCAAAACTTGGTACACATATGCAAGATGTCAATCTGATGTCACAGTAAAAATGTGGAGTTTGGCCACTTGGTGGCGCTATAACAGGAAAACAACTTGAAAATGGCTATAATCAAGCAACCTTTAGTCCGACTGACTTGAAAATTGGCATGCAGTGGCTTTGTGTTCTGACTTTAGCCATGACAATAATTGTGTGAATTAGGGGTACCATCTTCCCACATACAGATATTCATATGCTAAAATGGAAATCACCTGACAATATCACCGTCAACCAGATAGATAGACCACATTATAATCTTCTCTTCAAAAAGGTCTCCTCAAATTGTCCGAGTTTTTCGTGGTGCCTATGTCAACAGTGACCACTACCTACTCATTGCCTCCATCAAACTTAAACTGCAGAAAGCAGCTAAACAGAAACAGCCCAGAAAACACCTAGATATTGATAACCTGCAATGCCCAAGTGTTACCAAAGAGTTCAATCCATCAAGACGCCCTCTCTAGAGACAGGTACCAGTCTCCTTGGCTATAAAAAGAAAAAGGCCAAGCAGTGGATAACACCTGGAATCTGGCAGAAGAAAGATGAATGTAAAGCGTTGAAAGCCCAGATACTGGCCACAAAGTCACCAAGGCTTCTAGAAAGGGCCCAGGAAGCATACAAGGCCAAAGATAAAGAGGTCAAGAGAAGTGCCATAAATGACAAGAGGGCCTTTGTAGGGGAGCTAGCAGGAGAAGTTGCTGCAAGAGGTGAGATGGGGGTGGTGTACAAGATCACCAGAAAACTTACTGGTAAAATGATAAACCAGTCCATATCTGTTAAAGATAAGAATGGCAACAACTTCACTACCGATCAAGAAAAAGCTGCAAGATGGATACAATACTTCCATGAAATACTTAACCGCCCAGAGCCAGACAATCCTGCTAACCCCTCTGCAACTGATGACATTCTCTATATCAATACTGGTCCCCCAACTGAGGCAGAGTTTAGGCTCCCCATCAAAGCCATCTATGCTGAAATGCTTAATGCTGACTTTGAAAGCTCTTGTAAGGTTCTAACAGACCTCTTTAGAAATATCAGGGAACAAGAGACCAACCCAGATGACTAGAATAAAGGCCTCATTGTGAACCTACCGAAAAAAGGGCAACCTCCAGAGCTGTGACAACTGGTGTGGCATCACAATGCTCTAGGTATATTCAAAAGTCTTTTGCAGAGTTCTTCTATTCAGAAATGGAAGAGGGTGCACAGACCAGATCTTTAGCCTGAGAAACATAATTGAGTAGTTCTTTGAGTGGAACAACCCCTTTATAGACCCCTTATGCACATCAACTTTATAGACTTCAAGAAAGCCTTCGTCAGTGTACATCCCTGCACCCTACAGAAATCATGCTATCCAACAGAGTTCCACCAAAATGGTCACACTGAGTGAGATGAGTCTGACATGTACACGCAGTACACCGCAAACGACAGAGCCAAGTGGAAGCAAATCATTGATGCCTTATGTCTCATTAACCCCCTGGGGTCGGCTATGGCGCCGGCGCGATAGTCTAGCTTTTTTTCTTATCAGTGCAAAAGAGTGCAAAATAAGTGCAAAATCCGTCGATTTCTGTCATACAGGCAAGTGTTATACATCATTCAAAACTGTTAAATGTCTTCTTTTATTTGTGTACACTAATTATAAAAACAAAATGTTGTGTTTTTCGTAAAGTAAAGAAAATAAACATGATGCGCGTTCTCCCGTCTCTCTCAGTGTGAAGTTCATTCTGAAACGCGACAGAAAATGATCTGTAACTCAGCGAAGCTTGAAGTCTCCATTTACAAATGATGCAAATCATATAAAAAACAAATGTTCTCTGTTTAAGTAATCCGTATGAAAGCAACAACATGTACAGTTTCTCCAGTCTGAGCTAATTAACTCTAATGTGACCACGCCCACGCACGCACGAGCGATTGACATGCAAATAGTCCACGCGGGCCTGTAAACGCCCTCATCACCTCAAAACAAAGAATCAGAGACTACAGTAACGCACTTCTCTGCTTTTCGTCGAGACTGTGTTTGTGCTGTGCTGTTTACCTTGGATTTACCTCAGAAGAATTAGAAGAACACGATTTGAAGATGAGAAGATTTTTAAGGTAAGACATTTCCTCTCCTTATAGTAATGTTAGTATAGTTCATGTTATTGTTGTATAAACTTTACATTGTAGCTACTAGTTAAACTAGTGCCAGACTAAAATGTACGTTATGAAATTGGAGTAAAAACATGAAGCCTATGTCGTACATGTATATGTAGGCTATCTATATATATAGACAGAAACTATCGGTATATATATATATATATATATATATATATATATATATATATATATATATAGACACGTTGAAATGTGAACTAGAGGCAACCTTTCAATGTTAAATGTATATACATGTATGACACGAGGATGTTTTTCGATAATAAAACACAGCATGATAAAAGTAGGCTAGTATGAGTGTTTACTCTAATATGGTGATTATTATAATGTTTAGAACCGTGTTTACTGTTAAATACTTTGTTTGTGGATATCTGCTCAAACGTAGATGGTAACAATAATGTTTCATAGTTTGGAGCGGCTCGATCGCTTCAGTAAATGTTTGAGTCACGCTGTGCATTAGGCTTCATGTTTTTACTCCAATCTCATTTCATAACGTCATAACGAATGGAAACATTTGAAGTAACATATGATAATCAATATATTTTTATCTAGTGTAGTGTTACTGATGTTCCTTTTTAACGATGTATAGGCCGCCTGCAATAGGCTATAGTTAATTTCATTTTTTAATTTTTTTGTCCTTTGTTGTGTATCTTTGGATTATGTTATGTTGTAAATAAATCCAAACAATTAAAAAGCCATTCTTTTTTAAATCTCCTCATTCTTTGTGCAAGGTTCTCAGAATAATAGGGCCTGATAGCTCCTAATAGGGCCATTAGGGGAGGGTCTTTGTATTTCTCAGGTGTGAAAGCCATCAATATTCATGATGTGTTCACGCCTCCTCGCATAAAGCTTTTTTACACAAAACACGTCTTACAAATTTTAAATCAATATATTGTCTTATCTGAATGAGCAGTCAGGGTGATTTTCACATAGTTTTGGAGCAAATATTCTAGGCTACGTGATACAATTTTCAAAAGTCGTGTGAAGAAATAATCAGTATGGGTTTCATGGCCTTATTTCAGTGACAATTTTTGTTTTGTTTTTTCACAAACCACGCATAAACGTCATTATCTCAAAACTATTAACTTCTACATACATGCTGCTGACATATTATTGTAGCAGAGTTTGTGCTAAATACAGTGTAATCAGACTTTAGCCATGAAAATGTCACAAGTAACAGAAATAAGCACAAATGTCAGAGCATGTCAGAACACCTCCAGGGCCAGAAAACACCTCAGACCCCAGAGGGTTAAGGACGACGAGGAGTTAGTAACGGCAAAGTCCTTTTAGGCAAGTCGTGCCACTCGGCCGCCATCTTGGCAACGCCTCCGGGCAGCTATTTCGGACTAACAAGACCAGGCTCCTATCTAAATGAATGGGCAGAGAGTCAGAACTGCACTTTCACTGGTCACCGGGACATAAAAACTGCATGTATAGAAACAGCAGTAAAATATGATAAAAATCGCTGAAAAAGTTTGATGACTTTGCCCCAAAATAAGGTTTAAAACGCCTTTTTCCCCGCAGGTTATACTTTTACTACGCATGCGCAAGGGTTCACGACACCAACTTCATTTACGTCTCTATCCAGAATGCCGGTGTTGTGCAATATTCAATGTCAATACTGTTCTCCATTATTTAAATATAAGCAGGTTTGCACTTTATCAGTAATAACAATGTATTGTATAGATCAGTAGTTTTAACTATTCATTAAAATGAATCGGTTCAAAGGAGTCATTAGTTAGCGAATTGGACGTGTCATACGGTTGTGTGATTATCCCAGCAGTTAGGACATGGACATCCCACAAGGTTAGTGTCAACACAGAAAACATTACATCACTGGATGGGTTTTTTCGTTTATTTAGAGAGTAATTTTATGTCAGCTGAATGTGCGGAACGCATTTCAGAGAAGATAAGGCAACGTATTTTAGCACAATTCACACCCAGCGGTAATTCAGGAAACAAAAATCTCTGAATGCTCCACATGAAACTTTGGTCTTCCGACCTTTTACCATCATGTCGTTTTATTTTGATTAATATGCGTGCGGGAGAGAGAGCAAGACAGCGCTTAATTTGGAGACGGTGAAGTCTTGTTTACACTTTCGCCTGGCTCCGGAGAGAGAGAGAGAGAGAGAGAGAGAGAGAGAGCGCGACCGGGGCTCTCTCTCTCTCTCTGCTTGTTCTTTCAGTTAAAGGGATAGTTCACTTTGAAATTAAATTTTGGTATGTTTTAGCTTACCTCAAGGGCATCCAAGATGTAGGTGTCTTTTTTTCCGCAGTAGTTTCAATTTTGATATTTTTAAGTCAAACCGTTCTTGTCTGTCAGTCATATAATGCAGGTCTATGGTCACCACCTCAAAGAGCATGCACAGAGAAGTCCAAATTAAACAATTCCCCATCGTACACATTGATGGCCTAAGACACGAAACGAGCGGTTTGTGTGAGAAAACGAACAGTATTTATATCGTTTTTACCTCTTATACACAGCCACTTCCAAGTGATCTGAGTGCGCGCGCGCATCCTGGTGTGTGACGTGTACGCAGACTGGTGCATAGATATATACACTAGATGTCGCCTTGGCTACGGCAGTTCATTGGAACGAATGTCTTTAAGGCGACATCTAGTGTATATATCTATGCACCAGTCTGCGTACACGTCACACACCAGGATGCGCGCGCGCACTCAGATCACTTGGACGTGGCTGTGTATAAGAGGTAAAAACTATATAAATACTGTTCGTTTTCTCACACAAACCGCTCGTTTCGTGTCTTAGGCCATCAATGTGTACTTACGATGGGGAATTGTTTAATTTGGACTTCTCTGTGCATGCTCTTTGAGGTGGTGACCATAGACCTGCATTATATGACTGACAGACAAGAACGGTTTGACTTAAAAATATAAAAAATTGAAACTACTGCGGAAAAAAAGACACCTACATCTTGGATGCCCTTGAGGTAAGCTAAATTTCAAAGTGAACTATCCCTTTAAATATGCGCCCTGTCACAAGCGCAGCAGTTCATCTACATTACTCACCGATCAAATAAGACATATTTTGTGTCTTTTACTTAGAATGTAAGGTAACATATTTGTGTTTGATATAAAATACTTTAATAGTCCGGTGCCTTCGCGTTGTTATCACCCTCTTCCATGTGGATTCCATCTGATCTTGCACACGCCACAACTCGCTGTCGCCAAATCGTCTCCGCTGTCGCAAAACCTCAACTGTGCGCATGCGTCAGTGGAACCAGACGATAGGCTTAAATGTTTCCCGGCTTGACTGTTAAAAGCAGATGATTGGCTTTCCAGCGGGAGGGGCGGGACATGTGCATACAACCTTATATAGTTGTATTGAGGATTGAGGAAGTGGCATGTCTCTTATATAAATTATCTCTGGTAACGGCCTTTGTCCAAAGTGTTATGATTGTCTATGAGGACATTTGCATATCTCAAAAATCAAAGCCGTCATCAACCAATGAAGTTTAAGCACCTATTAGACAAGGTTAACGGGGGCCAATCGGTGGGCTCTCAGTGGACCTGTTAAGCTTGTGGTCCTAGAGGTCTGTGAGACATTTGAAAGAAATAGGCCACCGCGTGGTGCTATCGCATTCTACGCCTTGTATATTCACGCATACACGATATTCATATCACATGTTCTCCATGTTAACCAATCTCCTTATTCTGAACAACTCTGCCTCAAAAACCACTGCTGTCAATCAAACCTTTGTTAAATATTTGAGATTATAAAAAAAAAAAAAAAAAAAAAAAAATTGCAAACTAGTCATAGATGTTTTGCTCAACCTTGACAAAACCACTGCAGTACAATTCTCTGGTCAAAAAAAAATTTTGCACTTTAGTATTTGGATACCTATAACAGGGTCATTTAGAAAATGGGTGAGGCCAATTGTACACAAAAGCCTAAAATTCCTAAATGAAAACTCAGAACTTAAATTAGGTAAGCACGCAAATCATTTTATGGAGATTGGTCCATAGGTGGCACTATAACGGTTACAAAGATGAAAATGTTATTTTTCTATGGCAAATTACATTGGATTACTGGTCCTTTTTAGCCTGGCAAGCCAGACCTACATCAAGATGTTAGGTCTGGCAACTCACCATAGACACGGCTCAATCCGAGGGGCGGGATAAATGGCTGTCTTTCAAATTCCCTCTGCACGCAATAGGACAGCGCTTCAACCAACCAGAGCGTTTTCCCAAAAGCAGAGCTAACGTTAGTTGATAGATTCAACTTTTGAATCTGGCCGGCACATCTTCCTTTTTTAAGAATGACTTAAGTGCCATTCTTTGCTCTTTTCTCAAAGAAAAACTTAAAGGGGTCATATAATGGTACATGCACTTTTACAAGCTGATTGTACTGAAATGTGTGTTGACAGTGCCTGTACACAACCATCATAAAATGATAAAAATCCATCCAGTGTTTTTTAAAAAAATCTTCTTATATGTTTCCTCCCATCTCAAATCAAGCTGTTCGATTTTGTGACGTCACAATATCGACACCCCTCCCACGATGGTTGATTGACAGGAGCGTTTCAACACAGACCCGCCCTCGCGCCCTCGTGAGCGAGCTGTCAATCATAGCCCGTGCCGACCGGCGTGTTCAGTGTTGATAGCTGGAGCACTGAGTAGAATGGCGTCTAAGCGATTGTGGTGTTCTGTTCTTCGGTGCAATAATGAACACAGCAGTCATGTTGATGTTCCTAAATCCGTACAGCTGAAGACGCAGTGGCTGAGTTTGTTTTCGAAGCGAATATTACTCACGATCAACGTCAATGCTTTCATGTTTGCGCGAATCATTTCACACACCAGACTGCTTTATAAACGAGGATCAGTATAAAGCTGGTTATTTGCTAAGAAGCTGCTCCTGAAAAAAGGATCAGTACCAACTATTCGTGTTCCTGCTGCACCTCCAGAAGAACTGAAGTGAGTGTAACGTTTTATTAACCTTTATATTAATCTTTATATTAATCTTTGCAAATTGCTTGCATGCTTCACGATGAATGCGGCTGTTTGTGTTTACACTCAGGGTACATTACAGCATGTTTTCTATGTATGACGTTCTCAATATAATTCATAATCCCATGTTTATAATGAACAACGCGTTATGGTTATTGTGTTATTGTGTTACAAACGGTGTAGGCACAGAACAGAGGGGCGGGGTCAGCAAAGCTCATTATCATTTAAAGACACATGCACTTAAACGGCGTGCTGAAAACAGAGCTGTTTTTGACCAGGTAAAATGAGTGTTTTCTTACAATACTAATGAGAATTTTTAATTAAAGTATATTACAAACTTTTGATTTAGACCCTAAAGAATCATATTAGCTTGTACAAAAATGACATTATATGACCCCTTTAACTCCAATTCCTCCAGAGTCGCGGCCAAAGCCGATTCGAAAGACTGTTCTCCAGCAGCAGCAGCCATTCTTTGTTTTCAAGTAGCAGGGAACCGTCGCAACTCTGTAGTCATTATGTTAAGCCCGCCCCTCGTACTCTATACACGACGTGATTGGCCTGACCCAATTTAGGTTTTTACAGCTCTGAAAATCAACGGAGAGTTACTAGACTACCCTGGCTGCAAAATACATTTTGTTGCCGCTAGGGAGCGTCTAGATTTCTAGGCTAGGTCTTTTTCATCTCTGATTTAAATGTATACAGGCTTGCTAAATAATATGTAATATCTTTTTACAATTACACTTAAAGGATTTAAAACCATTGAACCCCAATAATTGAAGCTTGCAGCTGTATTTATATGTGATTGTTTTTATTTTTGCATCAAATTATGATTAATCTACCATTTTGTCCACACTATAATGCTTTTCTGCACTCAAACCCGGAGGATATCACTTGTTAGGTGATAGTGATTAAAGATTACTTGGTGATCAAATATTATTTATTTGTTTGAACTTCATTTATTTATATTCCTTTATTTATCAACTTTAGTTTAATCTAGTTAATGAAGATTGTATTAGAAATTAAAGTAATGAAATGTGAACATTATTAGTATTTAATGCAGCCTTTGCCCGTAAATAATGTTTTAAGGCTTGTGTAATTTTAATGCTCTTTAATGTGATATGTTGTTTGTGTTCTATATTCTTACTATTCTTTAATAAAAATGTTGGCCAAACTCTGTAGCATTGTGCGTACACAGTGGGAATTATCTCCGACCTAGAGATTGAAACATTTGTCTTGCAAGTTCAATTGAATTATAAACACTTGTTAACTTTGTTGAGGTTTAAAAAAATAACTATTAATGTTATGGATATAAATGACACCATGTCAATATTTTAGCCTAGCATTGGCAACACATTTTTAAGTGATGAATATGGCTTCATATGGTTTGATTCCAGTCTAAATGCTCTCATAACAACACTATGCTGCCCATAAGTTCACATTAATTTAAACACTTGTATACAGGTTGAAACGTGACGTGAGATTTGATTGTAGACACTTTTTCACAAGTTTTTGGGAGAAGCTGTGAGGACCACTTGAGTTTTTCGTGGAAACAACCACGAAATGGCCAGTTATCTGCCATATGTTCAGTCCATTGTGCGCACCCATTGAACAATTTAACCCAATTAATGATCATAAAAGTTGGTGTGTTTAGCAGCTGACTCTCTTTTCTGAAGTGTGATAAAGGCATATTGTCAAACATGTAGGTGATAAGAGAATGTTGTGTATAATTTATACTGAAGCATAATGTGCTTTTCATATTATTTATTCAGAATTTTGCATATAATGTAATTTTTTTTGTCTCACAAGTATAGACTTTTTCAGTTATGAAAAGTGTTTAATCCATGCAGATTTTCTGATCGTTACCTTGTGAATGGATTCTTCTCTTCATTTCTTCAAATTTCAGCATTTTGTCCATCTGTGCCTCCAGAAACGTCTCTTTAGAGAACAACTCTCGTTTGTTTTCTTCCACCATCTTCTCTAGTTTCTCCATTAACATGGACACTTGTGTGTTTGGGCCAATGAAATAATCTCGTCCTCCAAAACTCTCAATGACAGACTGTGTTTCTTCATTTAGTTCTGCTGTCCTGTCTTCTGGATTCTGGTATATAAGGATCATGGTGTGTTTGTTGATTCTTGAGCTGAATATCTTCTGGATTTTGTCCATTTCTGCTCTGTCTTCATTATTAAGTGGAGCATCAGGAATGATGAGGATGAACACATGAACTCCAGGATCACAGAGAGACACACAGCGGAGCGTCTGACGCATCACTTCCTCCTCTGAGATCTGAGTGTTGAACAGAGCTGGAAGCTCCACCAGAGACACCAGACGTCCATGAAGCTCCACGTCTCTCCTCACACACCCTGAGCTGAGCTCTGATCTTCTGTCTCCCTGGTTCAGGATCAGGTTTGATATGAAGGATTTTAATCTGTTACTCCCACACAGAACCAGATTCAGCTTCAAACCCTCTGAAAGAGGAATAGAGTAGTTTAACAATAAGATTCAATTTAAAAGTCAGATTAATGATGCATTATACATTATACATGCATTATACATTAATGATACACCATGTCAGAATTATAGAATCATGACTTTACTGTAATTTAGAGGAAGTGTTTATGGGTGTGTTTATGTTCTTGTGTCCTTCTACATTGTTTTTTATTGTTGTTGTTGTTATTTTTCAAAGTAAACATGCACTTACCTTTTGCAGTCAGTGTCTCCTCTTCTTCATGTCTGATTCTTCTCTCTTGAGCTCTCATATACATCTGAAGTGAATAGGGTTTAGTCTTGATGGTGTCTATATAATCCAGAATCTTTGAGAGCTGTCTGGAGTTTCTATGGTCCTTTAACCCCATCACACTGTACCAACTCCCATAGAGACTCACAAACTTCTGAGATTCTGTGGATGCTACAAAATCTGACACACTTTGTTCAACAGTGAGATCAGTAGTGAAAAGCACCATGAAGTGCTCATTAGAGTTAAATAGTCTTTTAATCTTCTCCATTTCTGCTTTGTCTTCATTAGTAAGTGAACTGACAGGAGTAACGAGGATGAAAAGATGAACTCCAGGATCACAGAGAATCAGACAGTTGAGAGTCTCCCGCATCACTTCCTCCTCTGAGAGCCGAGTGAGAGCTGGAAGCTCTATTACAGTAATCTGCCGTCCATGAATCTTCTCCTCTTTCTTCACACACACTTTACTTATCTCTTTCTGAGGTTTACACGGTTTCCCTCGAAATATTTTAGACACTGAGTTCTTGAAGGTTGTATTATTTCCACACAGGACAATGTTCAGCTTTGTTTTTCCAGAAGAAGTCACTAAAAACAAATTCAAGACAGTAGACTCACTTCAGCTTTGGTAAAAAACATTTTTACATTTCATTAAACAACATCAAAAATATTATATTGTAAAAAAAAATTAGGTGAAAATCACATTATTACTCAAACTGTGTCTGAATAATGTATTCAGCTGCATATCTTGTCTTTCTGTGAATGTCTCAATACTCCTTACAAAAATATACAAAAATATATTTTCAAACTTTTATACGTTTTTTCAACAAAAACAAAGCATCTCGGGTTACTTGCATAACCCATGTTAACCCACTCTGAATGGGGAACGAGATGCTGCATAGCGATGACCATTTTTTGTCCTTTCATAGTTATAGTACAGAACAGACAGAAAAAATTACAAGGAGAAAAATTAGGAAATTGGGTCTCCCGCAGCACTACTGCATGACTGGAACTATTATTTATTCTCTTTACTAATCTGTTCTCTTTCATAGGTTCACTCGACTCTGCGTAGCGATGACGCAGTGGGAACGCCCTTAGGGCAGTGCTGATTGTCTAAACCCGTATAGAATCACGCCAGTTCATTGGCTGATGGCGCAGGCGCCTCCTCAGCGGCGCTACGTCACTTACTCTCATACAGTGAACACGCCATCTGCTCCTCAGATTTTCCATCGAAGAAGAAGAAGCTGCTTCGGCAGCGAACGCAGCGTCTCGTTCCCTATTCAGAGAACATGGGTTACACAAGTAACCCAAGACATTCTCTTTCATAGGTTCACTCGACGCTCAACAAGGAACTCTCCTTTAACTTTTTGGTTTTGGTTTTTTTTGAGCCAGACCAAACTCAACTAGGACCTAAGCGACCAGTTCATACGGAAAGAACCCGGGAACCAGGCGACCCTAAAACCTGATAAAAGTGTGCGGAGAGAACCAACACAAATATCTTCTAAAGGAACTCCCTTAAAAAGAGCCTGGGAAGACGCAATACTCCTAATAGAGTGAGCTTTAACGCCCAGAGATGAAGGAAGCTTCCGCACCTCATAAGCCAAAGAAATTGCGTCTCTCACCCAGTGAGAGATCCTGTGCTTAGAGGCGCCAAGCCCTCGGCGGCCGGGCCCAAAGCATACAAACAACTAAGACAACTTGCGCCACTAGCTGGAGCGGTCCACATAGACCATTAAAGCCCCAACAGGGCAAAGCAAATTAGGCTTCTCCTCCTCAGCAGAGGAAAATGGAGGGGGACAGAAAGAGTGTAGCACGACCACTTTTGAGCGGAATGACGTGGACAAAACTTTGGGAACATAACCAGGTCTGAGTCATAGAAACACCTTTACAAGACCTGGGGCAAATTCCATGCAAGGCTCACTCACAGAAAGAGCCACTGCGACGTTCAGATCCCCTGGAACGTGATCTGCTCTCAGCGAAAGAAACCTGTCTTGAGCCCAAAGGAAGAGGCCTATCCAGGGTGTGCGATCGAGAGCCTCCCTGGCAATTTACGTGGGACACCACTGCCATGTTGTTATGCCACTGCTTATGACAATGACTTGACAGCCCATCAGGGCCGGAAGGAAATGATCCAGGGCCAGAGAGCCGACTGGTCTGCCCCGCACGCCGTTCTGCCCTCGAAGTCAAAGTGGCGTCCATCGTGACAACCTGGCGACGGTAGACTATGCCCATCTTGACCCCTTGAAGTAAAAAGGGGGTGTCTTTCAACCTCCAAAGAGCACGAAGGCAACTGCGCGACACTCTTAGCAGGCGGAAGGCAGACCAAGAAGGGCGGATGCCCCTGAGGTTTCATCTACCACAGGAATGGTCTCATATGAAGGAGACCTAAAGGCAGCACAGGAGAGGCTGCTGCCATGAGCCCCAGAAGCCTGCGACATACGCTCACCGCAACATGATGGCCGAGCACGCACGGAGACTGGAAACTAGAGCAGGCCAGATGGGCCTGCATCGAGAGAGAATCGAGTTGGACACCCAGGAAAGTGGTCTGCTGAGAAGGAGTTAAGACATTCTTCTGAGCATTCAACCTGAGACCAAGAGACCAGAGGTGGTGAAGAAGGACGTCCCTGTGACGACACCAACACCAACTCTCTGGAATGAGCCAGAATGAGCAAGTCGTCTAGATAATTTAGCACACGGATGCCCTGGAGCCTCAAGGGGGCCAGAGCTGCATCCATGCACTTGGAGAACGTCCACAGAGCCAGAGCTAGACCAAATGGAAGGACCTGATACTGGACCTGATACACCTTTCCCCCAAAGGCAAACCGGAAGAACTTCCTGTGCCGTGGAATGACCTGGATGTGGAAATAGGTGTCCTTCAGGTCCACGGTGACGAACCAGTCCCTTGTTCGAATCTGCGCCAGGATAGTTTTTAACATCAGCATCTTGAACTTCCCTTTGTAGAGGGAAAAATTCAGGCGACGCAGGCCCAATATGGGGAGCAGACCCCCACCCTCCTTTGGGACGAGGAAGTAGCGGCAGAAGAAGCCGCGGTCCAAGTCCGAAGGAGGAACCTCCTCGATCACTCGATCACTCGCTCTCTAACGCCTCAAGCTCGACATCCAATCCCCAGGCTCATTGACAGCAGAGCATCGGAGGAGAGTGGGCGGATCTTTATCAAAGCAAGCAAGCAAGCCTCGCGTGGAGAGTTTTAAGCCTAAAATTATCACAAGACTTGCAGCTAGATGCGCCAAAAATAGCCTCGCGAGCATGTGATAAGCCGAGACATTTCACACACTTACCATGCGGGTCGTCGCTTGCTATGAAGCGAGAGCACGGAGGCTGGCAACGACACAGAATGCGGTCGCTGAAGCACAAAGACGAAAAATCCGAATGAAATATGCTAACTAGAACGGGCCAGGAGCAGATGGCGCGTTCACTGTATAAGAGTAAGTGACGTAGTGTCACTGAGGAGGCGCCCACACCATCAGCCAATGAACTGGTGTGATTCTATACGGGTTCAGACAATCAGCACTACCCCAAGGGCGTTCGCACTGAGTGAACCTATGAAAGAGAACAGATTAGTAAAGAGAATAAATAAAAGTTCAAGTCATGCAGTAGTGCTGCGGGAGACCCAATTTCCTAATTTTTATCCTTGTAATTTTTTTCTGTCTGTTCTGTACTATAACTATGAAAGGACAAAAAATAGTTCATGATCATATTCTTAGTATTATTCTGGAAAAAAAAGACTTTGACAAACCTCCTCCATCACCTCCTGTTTTTGTGCTCTGATAGAATTGTCCACTCCCTTTGTGATCAGAATTCACTGGATCTCCGTCCACTGATGTTCCATCATCTCCAGCCTCATACATGTTACAGACGAGAAATTCTTCTTGTTCTTCCAGGAGTATCTGCTCTATCATTCTGATCATCTTAGAGCGCCATCCTGCGTTTCTTGTATCAAACTGAAGATGTCTTTCTCCACACTCCTTTATTACAATTTTAATAGCGTTATACATTACCATAACAGTCCATTTGGATGCGAGAGACTCTTCATCAGTAGTCAGCACTATAGTGTGTTTAATGGCCTTCACACTGAAGAGATTCAGCACAGTTTTCACTCTTCTCAGGTCCTCCTCACTGAAGTCATTATTCTGCAGTACGAGTAAGATCACATGAGGTCCTGGAGCAGACAGAGACACACACTCTGTCACTCTCTGTGTGATCTGAAGCTGTGTGAGCTGGGGCTGGAGCAGGGGAGGAGTGTTGATGACTATGATGTGTCTCTCCTCCACCGTTCCACTGATTCTCACACTGTGCTGCTGTACATAAGATGATGAAGCTTCCCTTTGAAACGCTTCTGTTCCCAGTATGATGTTTCCCACTTGGTTGTTTTCTAATACATTCTTTCCTAGCAGAACAATCCTCAGATCACTCACTGAAAAAGAGCACACACACACGTTGTCATAGGAGCCCATTTGAAGTTGGAGCTCATTGTGGTATTCAATGTTCTAGAAGTTATCATTGTTGTGAGTGTCTCTTCATCAGTAGTTAACACTATAGTGTGTTTAATGGCCTTCTCACTGAAGAGGTTCAGCACATATATCACCCTTCTCAGGTCCTCCTCACTGAAGTCATTAAACTGCAGTACGAGTAAGATCACATGAGGTCCTGGATCAGACAGAGACACACACTCTCTCACTCTGTTTCAGTGGCGTGCACAGACCTGCTCCGGGGCAGGGGTGGAAGGACCAAAAAGGGCACTTTTTAAAAAAACATTTATTTATTAAATAAATCACCTGTATTTAAAGCAGCACCCGTCTGTCTGTTGTGTTTTTAAATATTTTAATGACTTCCTCACAATTAATTGGAATATCTCGCTCGATGGAGAGCAGCAGTCGGTCAGAGAGCCTCTCTTCATTACTAATGAAAAGATGTTGAACAAAAATAGGGAAATGATGATAATATTACTAAATACTATTTACTTTACCAAACAAAACAGAGAATCAAGTAGGTAATTATGAGGAATTCATGTTTAGTCATGTTGATGTTATAAATTGTATGTACAGCATGTATTCATTAAAGTGTTAGCTATCATGAAATCAGTAACACTTTACTATAAGGTTTCATTAGTTAAATTTGTTAACATGAACTAATAATGAACTGCACTTCTACACCATTTATTAATCTTAGTTAATATTAATTTCAGCATTTACTAAAACATTATTACAATCAAAAGTTGTATTTGTTAACATTAGTTAATGCATTGACTGTGACATAACATGAACAAACAATTAAAAGTTGTATTATTATTAACTAAGATTAACAAATAGGCCTACAGTAGCCTAACAAATGTTTTGCTCATGATTAGTTATTGTTAGTTAATATGAATCAAAAACAAATGAACCTTATTGTAAAGTGTACTATGAAATCAAATATATCAATTCCTTACAATTTAGAGTTGGACATGGACTTAAAATTTCCTTTCACTGGATGTATTTCCCCATGCTAATAACACTTGTTATGGCCTTGGATAAAAAACGAATGACATTGTCAGACTCAGAATGCAGCTTAAATCGAGTTATACTTTTATGATTGTTAAGCATAACTTGCATGCTGCCGCAACTTTTACAGTAGCATGGTAGGATAAATGTAACTTTTCTGTATTAGCTTAGTGTTACCTGCTGCCCGTGCAGTTTGAAGACTCGCGGCGAACTGCTGCGTACACAGCACTGCATAGGAAGTTCCGCCTACCACTTCACATCCGCCAAATGCTTCCGCCAAAAAATTGTTTTATATAATATATATTTGTATTATTATTGTTAGTGGCAATGGTGTATAAGTGTATTGTTATTTATTATAATATTTATTATAATAATTATTATTATTTACATTTATCAGAGAGGGGCACCATTTTCGAGCCGGGATTCATAAATTTTGGGGCATCTCGCCCGGGGGGCGGGGTTACGTCCTGCGTCACATCTCTCATGCGGGTTCTCATCGACCAGGGTCAGCGCGCACCAGCGGGGACCCGTCAAAGATTCTATAGTTTTTCCAACCATCTCTGGACTCGTCTGTTGAGTGGGAAGTTAACGTTACCCTGTGTACATCTTTTTGCACGATGGAGGGTAAGCTTTTAATAATGTTAGATTGTTTTCCTGTTTAGTTAAGATTTCGACTGTTAGAGTTAGATAGAGTAATCTTGACCAACTTCAAATTACGTGGTGCAAACCTGTCCTCTTTTGGTGAAAATAGTTATTGTAAGACTTTTCTAAACGTAATTATTACAGTATAATTTACTGCTAGCTAACTTGGTTTAAAATGCTAACGTTAGGTAATCTTGGCCAACTTCAAATTACGTGGTGCAAACCTGTCCTCTTTTGGTGAAAATAGTTAGTGTAAGACTTTTGTAAAAACTTTTTTTTTAAACTTTTTTTTAGCACTGCTTCACCTGTAGTCTTACAGAAGCCTCATCTGGTTTGCACTCCTGGTTTGTGTTAACGAAATATTAATGTTTTATAGATCTGCCTTGGATGCCTCCACATTCCGAAGTTGTCAAGAGAGATGGGGGATACATTTCCGTAATTGTAAAGTCGGAGGAGGATCTGACAACTTATGGAGCTAGAATTGTGTCTTTATTACATGCGAGAAAATAAATGATCTGAGAGAAAAAAAAAAAGTTTGAGAGAAAAAGTTATCACACTGATAGCAAAAAAGCATTTCGTGAGATAAAAAAGAATATTTGAGAGAAAAAGTTTTCATACCAATAGCAAAAATATAATAATATTTGAGACTAAAAAAAGTTTTGAGAGAAAGTATTTTCTCATAGAACATAAAAAAATATAAATTTGACATTTTTAAAATTATTTCTGAGAAAAAAAATCTCTCTCAAAATACTTTGAAAAAAACTCTCAAATATATATTTTTTGCTATCAGTGTGAAAACATTCTCTTAAAAAAAAAGCGTTTCTCTCAAAACGCTTTTCTTTGCTCTTGATGCAATTTCTTGCTCTCCTGTCAGGATTTTGCTTTCACTGTGAAAATTGTGTCATGGGCGGGGCCACGTTCCTATTGGCCAGTCGGGTGAGCATCGTCTTGTCTTTGGGAGTCGAACTGAATCATTACACCATTGTTCGGTTCACCGGCATAAATGCCGCCTCTGCCTTAGTTGAGCCAGAGCCCGTCATTCTCTGGTTGAGCACGGACACTCCAATGTATTGGTAAGATGATGACACACACAACTCGATGGGTAGCTGGCTGAGCAAGTTCAGCATCACTGAAGATTAAACATAAAAAAATAGCACTCATATTCATGAATGAATGTGTATTATATTATTAGCTTGCTAATCGCTAGTAAAGCTAGGTAAACTTGCAAACTCACCTGGTTTATACTATTTTTAAATCAAATGCCAAATGAATGTTTTGATTTAGATAGTTTCACTGTAAGTGAAGTTTTCACTAGTTTCGTAGTTCACTGACAACCGGGGCAATTTCCAATATATATATTTTTTTATGTTCTATGAGAAAATACTTTCTCTCAACTTTTTTTAGTCTCAAATATTATTATTTTTTGCTATTGGTATGAAAACTTTTTCTCTCAAATATTCTTTTTTATCTCATGAAATGCTTTTTTGCTATCAGTGTGATAACTTTTTCTCTCAAACTTTTTTTTTTCCTCTCAGATCATTTATTTTCTCGCATGTAATAAAGACACAATTCTAGCTCCATAACAACTCTGTTGGAAAACCATAAAAGAGCAACGCTCACGTCTTTCAACAAATGGTATTAAGTTACTATGAAACACAGTTAACTAACTATCCATGATGGAAATAAGTGCTTTGTAAATAGGTGTTTCTTTTTCTTTTCTTTTTTTTTCTTTCTTTTTTTGTTTCTTTCTTTTTTTGTGTGTGTTTATTTTGTATGATTACTTCACACATGTATTTGTACTCTGCTGACTAATGCTGATCCATGTGTTGTTGGTAAGGGATTGGGGGTGGGGGGGTTAAGGGAAAATTTGACAAATGCTGTATATATTTCCCTATGTTGAAAACATTGCATAAAAAAAAACAAAAAAAAAACACACACACAAAAAAACACATCCACACCATACACAAACAATTAACACACCATGCACACCATGAAATATATTTTTTAATTGACTTGATAACGGGTTAAGGTTAACAACCTTTTTTTTTTTTTTTACTGTGTATTTGTATTTGATTTAACTACCTGCATGAATGGGCTGTCCTGACTTATTGATTAATTGATTAATGAAATGTTCTATTTATTGTGTATTGACATGATTAAAATCTTGCATTAAGGCCTGTTTCTATTTCATAATTCCACCTGTAATAGCAGTATTGAGTCTAATTAGTCGTTACTGCTTGAATCACCTAAAGAAGAAACATGAACTGGTTAACTGGAGTTTACTTTTCTTTTCTGCAATACAATAAGTAGGCCTAACTTTATCGAGGTAAAAGTTTCCCCGCTGTCACCAGACGTAGGTCTAGGAGTGGAGAGAAGAGTGACAAAATCACGGTAGGACTGTGCAAACAAAGTAGGCTATCTGTCTAGCATTGCCATGTCAGTGTATTGATTCATTGTCCCTTCATAGTTTGTAAGAGACATTTCAGGTTGGATGTATTTAATAAACTGAGCGAAGCCTATTCATCTGTTAATATGAAACGCGACTTGGCCATTGTAATTAAGGCTACAGCACATCTTGTACAACTTAAACCCTTGGTAGCTAGGTAACGATAAACAAACTGAAAGACCGCAATTTTGCTTTCGTTCACTAAACAAAGATTATGGAAATTAAACATCACTTTTCCATCAAAAAACGTGTTGTAAAAAACATAACTTATTAGATTTAAGACCTAGGTTCGCTAGCTAGTTCTGTGCCTGCCTGTGTGCGCTATGGTGCGCGCTGACCCTGGTCGACGAGAACCCGCATGAGAGATGTGACGCAGGACGTAACCCCGCCCCCCGGGCGAGATGCCCCAAAATTTATGAATCCCTTTTCGAGCCGACGTCACAGTTACGTCACAGCGTTAGCTGGTGGCAAAACAAAGGGAAAACTGGAGGCGGCCGAGACAAACCAGCACAGATTCGGCTACATAATAAGGAGCTTAAATTATTATTATTGTTATTAAATGTCATCTTTTTTGTGTTGTTGGGTGCAAGAATCGACAGAGTACAGGCTCCAATTTTATCGCATAATGTTTTCTAAATGATTGTGATTATTTGTGAATCATCTATGATTTTATACATTGTTTTGATCGATTGTGACTATAACAGTTACTTTTTGAAGAACCTGGTAAGAAAGGGTAATCAAATACATAAGTTGAAAAATGAATATGCTGTATCTGGAATTAAGAAGAAAATATTCACATCATTAAAATTGCACCGTAATGTCACTCTTTACATTGTCGTCTTCTGTCTGGCCGTGGCGCTGGCAGAACTGTGGATCGTAGGCTACCACACAAGTCTTGTACGTGACCATTTAGTACAGTTATAGGCATCTAAAGATTTATATACCCTCAGTTTCTCTTTACGCTTAGTTTCTCTATCGGGTCGGTGTAGAAGTCAGGCCACTCAACCGGAGACAGCGTTAACGTTAATCCTGTCAGATCGTCCATCCATTTACTGAGTGTGTACGGGTCGGCCAATCTGGGATGTCCGTTAAAAATAACTTTTGCAAATAACAATCGCGGTCCTGGACAGTGAGGGACCTTGCACATTAAGATAAAATCAGATTTTCTCCAGTCATTGTTAAAAAACAAGCTAACAAAACTTGCAAACTAGCGTTAGTGAAGCGGCCAGAGGGATTGTTCTGCCTCCACCTAAGCTCAGCCCACAAAAAAACGTCACCATGTTTACCAACTGAAAAGGGGTCTATACATTTTGAGACAAAAGGGGTAGGGGCTTGAGCCCCCCCGGCTTTTCATGACATAATGACTTATATACTGTACAAACTGTATATTCTGTCCTCTAACCATAAATATGGCCTTAAACACACACACACATTTTTTTTAAAGATTAATTTTTGCCTTTATTATGACAGGACAGTTAGTTGACAGGAAGCGAAATTGGAGAGAGAGAGAGAGGGGGACATGGAAAGGTCCACGAGCCGGGACCTGAACTCGGAACGCCTGAAGCGCAACCACCGGCTGTTGGCGGTGACACTTTCTGCATTTTTACATTTTCCAAAAAACTATCTACTAGAATTTTTAAGCTAATTT
This sequence comes from Leuciscus idus, assembly GCA_021554675.1. Taxonomy (NCBI): domain Eukaryota; kingdom Metazoa; phylum Chordata; class Actinopteri; order Cypriniformes; family Leuciscidae; genus Leuciscus; species Leuciscus idus. The sequence goes on along the minus strand of CM038625.1, from coordinate 2,372,360 downwards.
TGTCTGAAAATCTGAATCAGAAAGAGCTTTATTGCCAAGTATGCTTACACACACACACAAGAAATTTGTCCTGGTGACAGAAGCTTCCAGTGCACAGACAGAATGACAACAACAAGAAACAGACAATAAAAATAAAATATATAAATATATATATATATATATATATATATATATATATATATACACATGTACCCAGGGGGCAAAGGGGGTTTAGCAGACATGGGCTGCTGTAAAAGGTTGTCATATAAAAATGAAATCTATGATGTCTGAGGATCACAACCTGGGTGGACAACCCGGTCAACAAGCTGCTGGAAACTTGTAATTAGGGTCAAAACAATAAACCTCAAATTCTGCTTTAACTCCCCGGAATCACCCAATGAATTAATAGTCCTGGCAAAGTAGCGTTTTACGACAGACTAATTGTAAAAGAGTTTTTTTTTTCAGCTTAGATCATTTCTATGAGGTGTCCAGAACAACAGAAGAAACAGTCCTAAGAAATCCTAGTTGAGGAAATATGTTCAATTCTCATCAATTCGAGATGTGTGCCAATAAGGCCAGACAACAATACACCCCAATGGGGCTATTTTTTTCCTTTACTCCTATCAAAATGAAACTTTACACAATGAAAGTACCCATGAAAAGTAAACAATTTTGTATTACAAGTTTCTTTGAAAATGAATTTTAATATGCAAATGAGCTATACACTAATCGAATATAGGCTACCCAAAATACACCCGCATAAGCTTAATTTCTTCCTTTACTCCTACCACAATAAAACTTTACACAATGAAAGTCTACAAGAAAAGTAAAACATTTTGTATTAGAAGTTTCTTTGAAAATGAATATGAATATGCAAATGAGCAATATACTAATCGAATATGCCCAAAATACACCCTAATGGACTTATTTTTTTCCTTTACTCCTATCACAATCAAACCTCACACAGTGAAAGTATACATGAAAAGTAGCATTTTTGTTTTACAAGTTGAACAAGATTGAAAAATCTATTTTAAATATGCAAATGAGCTCAACACTAGGCCTAACTGACTTATGGCCAAGAATACATAAAGTGGGATAGAGGCCGCACTATGCTTAAATATATTTTTATTTTTATTTGCAAATAAAAATAAAAATATATTTAAGCATAGTGCGGCCTCTCTCCCACTTTATGTATTCTAATGATCTAGGCCAGCACTCTTAAAGTTGACAAGTATACACATTGAGTGAAGCCTGCTCCTATCCACATTTACTTATGGCCAAGAAACCATAAAGTCACAAGTAGAAAAAACAGGGGCCAAATAACTAACACATTCATGTCCATTCAGTAAGTTAACCTATGCATAAACAGTCACTTGCCACACTTACCCGGGTTACTTGCTACAAAAAGACTTACAGTCATGGTCAGAATTAATGGCACCCCTGGTAAATATGATCAAAACTGGCTGTAAAAAATAAATCTGCATTGTTTATCCTTTTGATCTTTCATTCAAAAAAATTGCTAAATTCTAACCTTTCATTGAAGTAAAAGAATTGAAAGTGGGGGGTAAATCACATTATGAAATAAATGTTTTTCTCCAAAACATGTGGCCACAATTATTGGCACCCCTAGAATTTTTTACGAGTAAAATATCTCTGAAGTATATTTCCATTAATATTTACCTTTTTTAGCACACCAGGGTGACTAGGAACATGAAACTGTCCAGCTATGACTTCGTGTTTCACAGGAGTTTAAATATGAGGAAACACAAAGGCCAAATCCCCTTAATCATCCATCACAATGAGTAAAACCTAAGAATATAGTTCTGATGTGCAGCAAAAGATTGTTGAGCTTCACAAAATAGAAAGTGGCTGTAAGAAAATAGCTAAAGAATTGAAAATCCCTATTTTGACCATCAGGGCAATAATGAAGAAGTTCAAATCAACTAAAGATGTTACGAATCTGCCAGGAAGAGGACGTGTGTCTATATTGTCTTAATGCATGGTGAGGAGGAAAGTTTGAGTGGCCAAAGACTCTCCAAGGATCACAGATGGAGAATTGCAGAGATTAGTTGAGTCTTGGGGGTCAGAAAGAAAAATCCTCCTCGCTCCTCCAAAACAAACTCCAGCATATTCAGTGGTCAGACACGACTGGATCTTCAGACAACACAGGGTTCTGTGGTCAGATCAAACAAAAAAAGAGCTTTTTGGCAGCAAACACGCTAGATGGGTTTGGTGCACACAAGGATGAAGAGTACCCCATGTGTACAATTTAATATACCATTGGATCTTTAATGTTGTGGGCATATTTTTCTGCTGGAGGTCCTGGACTTCTTGTTCAGATACATGGCATCATGGATTCTATCAAATATCAACAGATAAAAAATCTAAACCTGACGCCTTCTGCTAGAAATCTTATAATGGGCCGTGGTTGGATCTTCCATCAGGACAACGATCCAAAACAAACATCAAAATCAACACAAAGATGTGTTAGGGAGCACAAAATGAAGCTTCTGCCATGACCGTCCCAGTTCCCTGACCTGATGAGTGGGCTGAACTGAAGAGAAGAAGCACAAACATGGATCTGTGAATCTGAAGGATCTGGAGAGATTCTGTATGGAGGAATGCTCTCTGATCTCTGGTCAGGTGTTCTCCAAACTCATCAGGCATTATAGGAGAAGACTCAGAGCTGGTATCTTGGCAAAAGGAGATTGCAATAAGTATTTAATAACAGGGAGCCAATATGTAAATGTTTTAAATGATATTGCTCAGAATTTAATATCCCTAAGCGAATTTTACTTTATAATGTTCACATGGCTTTTATTGTGAAGACAGTGATGTGGTTTCCCTTTCATGCGCAATTTGCGCATGCGTCTATTCAATGAAGAAATGAGAAGGAAAGTGAAACGCTACTGTTTGTTTACTGGAAGAAAGTTACTGATCAAAAAGGAATCGTTTTCCATCCATCCTTTAATTTAGCATCTAGCTGGAAGGCGAACAGGTATTTTGTGGAGTTTGTGTTGTTTAATTTTCAGATAATTTGTAAATGTATTTACTGAATGTTATCAAGTTTCAGAGTTAGCTAGCATGCTAGCGCGTGCTATGCTCATCCTATGTACCAGCAAGTTAAAAGTGAAACATGTTAATATTAAGTGAATGATTTTATGTTTTATGTCATGATTTCAGCTCTTACGGTGTGTCTATGGTTACACTGTGAATAAATGGGTTGGAATACCCCACCATAGCCCATCAGTTATGATCATTGAGTGCATCGACTGAATAAATTCCGGCTGGAATGCTACAGTAAGAGCTTATTCCCCCTGCATCATCCTGCTGCCACTCTGCACCACGGAACCACAAGGACAAGTCACGGGGCTGTGTTGCTATTCGTCTGGTGTTGATGACAACGGACATTTCATGGAGCAACTCGGCACCATTCTACGGGTCTTGTAGACAAAGGGACTTTATGATCATTGTGCAGCTGGCTTAATGGTTTGATGTGACGGTCAGACAAGGTATGGAACATTTCATTTAATCAATAAGGAACAATTCATCTTCAACAAGAACATTGACTCTCATCGGTAGCGGTTAAAGAAGAAAAGGATGTCAATTACTGAGGACATTTACTGATTTAAGACACTACGGACATAAAGTAAAATAAGTGAAGTGACTTTGTTTATTTGCATCTACCATCACTACTGTTCAGTTCCCAACTATCCTTTCTATTCACCATAAAAAAAAGGGGTTTAATGTGTAATGGTACAATCTTAATAGTAAATTCATTTCTTATCTAGTAAAAGAGGTTGATATTACAATGTCCGTCAGTAACAGATGGCAGCTTACGTTTATTAAGTTATTTTCTTCCGAGCTGTGTGTTATCTGCTCTTATGTCAGTTTGGTATAAAGAAAAAAAAAGGCAAAAACTCTCTTTTCCTTCGCTTATGTAGTCTACAAGTTAAAGTAAAAACAAACAGTTCATTAACTAAGGTCTATTATGGAAGAACTAAATATGAAGGAAATGGAAAATTCATCTTCACAAACAGATCTAGAGAATCAAATAGACAGCCTGCAGAAGAAAATCAGAAAGCTTAAAGCTTCTCTTGAGAATACACTAGAGACTACCGAGATAGACCATTTAAAGAAGGAAATACAAAACAAAGAAGAAACACTGAGTAGTTTACAAAGGGAACTTAGAGAAGGCCTCCGACGCTCAACCCGAGCAAAGATCCTAACTCCAAAAATGCTCGAAATGCAACAAGAAGAGACAAGGAAAAAGGAAAGAAAATTCATCTCAACATACGAAAGATGGAAGATTCGAGCCCGAGAGTCAAGAGAGCAGCTCAAGTCGGATATCAGTAAAGGTGAGCTGGCGTCTTTGATGGACACTTTAGAGAAGGAAAAAGAGGCTGTGTTAAACACTTACCTTGAAATACGAAACCACAACACACCTACACCAGAATTAAGACGCCATGTTGATAGTTGTGAGGCAGTTACAGCAGAAATTATGAGAGTTAGCTATGAGAGAATGTCAGGCATCGATGGAGATTATGATGCAGACCAAGTACAACGACGCCTCAAAGAGCTATTGAAGAGCAGCTATGCACGCTCCATCTACGGATCCACTGCTTCTCGAGCGTCCAAATCAGTCCGCAGTCATGAAAGCACCACCTTAACACTCAAATGGGTGGATGCTGCGGCAGAGCTAGCGGCTAAAGAAGTTGAGTTTGAAGGCTTGCTGGAAGTAGAGAAACAAAGGGAGAAAATAGAGGATCAACAAAGGCAAATAGAGGAAGGACAAAGGAAAATGGAAGTAGAAAAGCGCAGACTAGAACGCCTTCAGGCAGAAAAGGATTTAAAGGCTGCTCGGGCCAGACTGCTAGTCTACAGCCAGGGAGCATCACAGGAAGGCAGTGTCCATTCTTCTAATAGTTCAGTAGAAAATCCACCTGGCCTCCCTAGTATCAGCCATCAAACTCCCAACGTCACAGCATCATCACCTGATGTAAACATGTCGTCCCTTGCCCGAGCCTTGCAAGATAGTATGGCTTTAAATAGACTTCCAGTGCCAGAGCCATCGGTTTTCAACGGTGACCCCATCCAGTATATTGAGTGGAAAACCTCTTTCATGTCACTCATTGACACAAAGGCCATCTCCCCAGCTGACAAACTTTATTATTTGAGGAAGTATGTTGGCGGCCCTGCTCGTAAGACACTGGAAGGAACTTTCTATAGAAACGACAGCGAGGCTTATAAGGATGCATGGAACAAACTGGATGACAGATATGGCCAAGCCTTTATTATACAGAGAGCCTTCAGAGACAAGCTTGCTGATTGGCCAAAAATCCAACCAAGGGATTCAGAAGGATTAAGAGACTTTTCAGACTTCTTAAACGCCTGTCAAGATGCAATGAAACATGTAAAGAGCCTCAAAATACTAAACGACTGTGAAGAGAATAAGAAGCTAGTCCGCAAACTACCGGAGTGGACCGCGTCTCACTGGAACAGGAAGGCTACGGAAGCCTTAAGAAAGAACAAAGAATTCCCCAGCTTCCAAGACTTTGCCACGTTTATGGCGATGGAGGCAGAGATTGCTTGCAATCCGATCACCTCAGCTTATGCCCTCCGCAACTCCGAGTCGAGCACTACAAAGCAAAGCAACAGGGAACCTAAAAGGAACAAGGCAAGCGTTCTGAGTACTCAGACTGAGGCAGACGGTGACAAGTTTCAGCCAGTGAACGGTAAGGAAAGGCCGACTTGCGCCTTCTGTCAAAACAATCAGCACAGGCTACATGGATGCCCCAAGTTCATCGCTAAAACCCTGGAGGAGCGACGAGAATTTGTCAGACAACATAAGCTCTGCTATGGCTGTACCAAACCTGGCCATAGTGCAAAGGACTGCCGACATCGACATTCATGCAACACTTGTAAGGGCAAACATCCCACTTGTTTGCACGACAACAACTATGTAAAGAGGGTAAGGGCCCCACCTCAGGAAAACACTGGCCCAATAGAAGCTGCTGCGACTTCAATGTCAGTGAATACTGAGCAGTCTACCAACACATCAATGATTGTGCCTGTGTGGGTGTCAAAAAATGATGCAGGAACGGAAAAACTGGTCTACGCCCTGCTGGACTCCCAAAGTGACACAACATTTATCGACCAGGAAGTGAGCAATGCTCTAAAGGTGGAGTCCTGTCCAGTTAGACTCAAGTTAACGACCATGATTGGACGCAACGTGATGGTGAAAAGCCAAAGGGTCTCAGGGCTTCATGTGCGAGGTTATCGCTCCTCCCTCCTCATCGACCTTCCTCCCATTTACACCAAGGATTGTATCCCGGTAAACCGCGCCCATATTCCAACATGCGAGACAGCCAGAAAATGGAATCATCTCTCCAAAGTCATAGATGAAATTCCACCACTACAGGATTGTGAGGTTGGTCTGTTAATAGGATATAACTGTGCACAGGCAATTGGCACCAAGAGACGTAATATCAGGAGGAAATGAAGAGCCTTATGCAGTTCGAACCGACTTAGGATGGAGTATAGTGGGGTGCTCTTCACCATCCCTTGACACTCCAAGTATAGCGGGACAGTGTTTCAGGGTTGTTGTCAAGGAGCTCCCACCAGTCACCCCTGCAGATGCCATTCGCATTCTGGAGTCTGACTTTAAGGATGACAAAGAAGATGGCAAATCAGTGTCTCAGGAAGACATCCTGTTTTTGGACAAACTCAAGAACGGCATCAAGAAAAACAGCCAAGGTCATTATGAGATGCCGCTACCTTTTAAGGAGAGACCCACCTTACCCGACAACAAACAGCTCGCCGTCATGCGTCTGAGCCATCTCAAGAGGAAGTTGTTAAGGGACGAAAGGTACAAAGAACAGTACATCAGGTTCATGGAGGAAGTCATAGAAAAGGGTGATGCAGTGGAGGTCTGTGATGAAGGGAAGGAGGGAGAAAAATGGTACATACCTCATCACGGCGTATACCACACCAAGAAGCCAGACAAACTACGTGTGGTATTTGACTGCTCTGCCAAGTACAAGGGAACCAGTCTGAATGATCATCTGCTCACTGGACCTGACTTGATGAACAATCTCAACGGTGTCCTCCTTCGCTTCAGGCTGCACTCCACTGCACTGATGTGCGACATAGAAAAAATGTTTCACCAATTCCAAGTAAGAGAGTTGGATCAGGACTACCTGCGTTTCCTTTGGTGGAAGAAAGGAGATCTCAGTGCACAGCCCAGAGAATACCGGATGAAGGTGCATATCTTTGGCGCAGCCTCATGACCTGGTTGCGCGAACTATGGCTTGAAACACCTGGCCACAGAGAACAGAGACCTCTATCCGCTAGGTTCCCAGTTCATTATGACAGATTTTTACGTTGACGATGGGGTCGCAAGTACAGATAGTACAGAGAAGGCCATTCAGCTGGCCGAAGAAGCCAGAAAACTTTGTGCCCTAGGTGGTCTTAGGCTCCACAAGTTTGTGTCCAACAACCGAGCTGTCTTGGAAAGCATACCACCCTCCGAACGTGCATCAGATATGAAAGACCTCAACCTTACTTTTGATGACCTACCTTCAGAAAGAACATTGGGTATCAAATGGAACACTGAATCAGACTGCCTGAAGTTCAGTGTCAATCTCAAGGACCAGCCTGCAACGCGTCGAGGTATTCTGTCCATGGTTGCTTCCTTGTATGACCCCTTAGGGTTTGTAGCCCCATTCTCGCTCATCGGAAAGGGAGTGCTGCAGGAAATGTGCCGACGTGGAGCGGGCTGGGATGACCCTCTGGCTAATGAACTTCGTCCACGGTGGGAGAGATGGAAAAATGACCTTGCCAACCTTGAGAGGATAAACATACCTCGGAGTTATGCACCCGCAGACTTCGGAAAGGTTACTAAACGGGAGTTACATCACTTCTCTGATGCAAGCATGACTGGATATGGACAGTGTTCATATCTAAGACTTAGAAACAATGAAGGAAACATCCACTGTGCCCTAGTCATGGCAAAATCTCGGGTTGCTCCAACGAAGATCATCACAATCCCAAGATTAGAGTTAACAGCTGCAGTCATCTCAGTGAAAACCAGCAATGTTCTGAAGGAGGAGCTTGGATACACTGACATGGAGGAGTATTTCTGGACCGATTCCAAGGTTGTTTTAGGATATATTAACAACGAGGCTCGGCGTTTCCACACGTTCGTGGCCAACCGTATCCAGAAAATACACCTCAACACAACTCAAGGGCAATGGAGATACGTCCCTACTGACCAAAATCCGGCGGATCATGCTTCTAGAGGCCTCTCCATCAATGAGCTGATATCATCAGATTGGTTTACTGGCCCAGCATTTTTATGGGAAAAGGAAATCGGCCTCTCGGAAGAAGTCATCTCAGAACTGCCAGTGGGAGATCCGGAAGTGAAGGGAGCTCAGACCCTAAGCACTGAAACTAGAGAGCAAAACTCTCTGACGGATCGGCTGTCAGGATTCTCATCCTGGTCTCGGGCTGTCCGTGCGGTGGCGCGCATCCTTCGATGGATCAACAAGGATAAATCAAATGGTCTTTCAACAGTAAAAGAAAGAGAGGACGCAGAGTGCCTCATCATCAAAGACCTACAGAGACAAACTTATTCAGAGGAACTGAAGCTGCTGAAGAAAGGCGGTCGGCTACCACTACACAATAAGCTACATCGCTTTAACATCTTCCTGGACAAGGATGGTGTAATCAAAGTGGGAGGACGACTCTGTGATGCAAATCTCCCTTATGCAGTCAAACACCCTTCGATCATTCCGAAGGAACATCACATCACGAAGATGATCATTGCACACTGTCATGACAATGCTAAACATCAGGGCAAGGGAATGACCATCAACACGATCAGGACAAAGGGTTACTGGATATCAGGGATCGGTCGGGCGGTGGCATCTCATCTTCGCCAATGTGTCATTTGTCGAAAGCTCCGGAGACATACAGAAGAGCAAAAAATGGCCGATCTCCCTCGAGAGCGTGTGGACCCATCTCCACCCTTTACATACTGTGGAATGGACTGCTTTGGACCCTTTTTCAGCAAGCAAGGACGCAGTGAGCGCAAGAGATATGGCCTTCTCTTCACCTGCTTCTCATCTAGAGCAATTCATATTGAAATGCTGGAGGACCTGTCAACCGACTCCTTCATAAATGGACTTCGCTGTTTCATTGCTTTACGTGGGGCTGTGCGGCAGATTAAATCTGATCAAGGCACCAATTTCCTAGGAGCCAAAAATGAACTGAGGGAAGCTCTCAAGGAAGTAGATGGTGACAAACTGGCAAACTATCTCTCAGAGAATCAGTGTGACTTCATCATGAATGCTCCCGGTTCAAGCCACGCTGGTGGAGTGTGGGAGCGTCAAATTAGAACGGTCAGGAGTGTCCTCAACTCGACCCTCGCGCTCTCTCCTGGAGGCCTCCCAGATGCTTCCCTCCGAGCATTCTTCTATGAAGCAATGACGATAGTTAACAGCCGTCCACTCACTGTTGAAAACCTCAACGATCCCAACAGTCTTGAGCCACTTACCCCTAACCACCTACTTACCATGAAGTCTACCTTGGCCCTTCCCCCCCCTGGCAAGTTCATCAGAGAAGACATGTATGCGAAAAAGAGATGGCGCCACGTTCAATACTTGGCCGAGCAGTTCTGGAGCCGTTGGCGAAAAGAGTATTTGTCCAACATTGCCCTCAGACAATGCTGGCACACCCCAAAGAGAAACCTACAGATGGGAGATATAGTCATGATGAAAGATGAAGACTTGCCGAGAAATGAGTGGAGGTTGGGCAGAGTCGTAGAAACGACAATGGACCGAGATGGACTGGTTAGGAGAGTAAAGATATGTCTCGGTGACAGAAAACTCAGCAAAAATGGTGAACGTCTCACCAAGCAGTCAGTGCTTGAACGTCCAGTACAGAAACTGGTGTTGTTACTAGATAGTGACTAATTAGTTATTTGTGTGCATACCTTCCCCCCTTGAGAAATGTTTTAATTTTATTTTTGAAATTTCTGACACTCCTTGTATACCATTTTTCTGGATATTGGTCATTTTGTGTTTGGAAATCATTGGTGTTCACTCTTCCCACGGTCATTAAGCTGTGATATTTGAGACACCAATAATTTGGTGGGAGTGTAAATGTTTTAAATGATATTGCTCAGAATTTAATATCCCTAAGCGAATTTTACTTTATAATGTTCACATGGCTTTTATTGTGAAGACAGTGATGTGGTTTCCCTTTCATGCGCAATTTGCGCATGCGTCTATTCAATGAAGAAATGAGAAGGAAAGTGAAACGCTACTGTTTGTTTACTGGAAGAAAGTTACTGATCAAAAAGGAATCGTTTTCCATCCATCCTTTAATTTAGCATCTAGCTGGAAGGCGAACAGGTATTTTGTGGAGTTTGTGTTGTTTAATTTTCAGATAATTTGTAAATGTATTTCCTGAATGTTATCAAGTTTCAGAGTTAGCTAGCATGCTAGCGCTAGCGCGTGCTATGCTCATCCTATGTACCAGCAAGTTAAAAGTGAAACATGTTAATATTAAGTGAATAATTTTATGTTTTATGTCATGATTTCAGCTCTTACGGTGTGTCTATGGTTACACTGTGAATAAATGGGTTGGAATACCCCACCATAGCCCATCAGTTATGATCATTGAGTGCATCGACTGAATAAATTCCGGCTGGAATGCTACACAATAATTGTGGCCAACATGTTCTGGAGAAAAACATTTATTTCATAATGTGATTTTTTGCTACATCAGTCAATCATCTTATAACATATTTCATCTTTCCCTGATGATGTATTTTTGACACCTATCATCGCTCTTTTGAGTTTCAACAATGTGCATTTTGCATCAAGCGGACTCTCACTTATCTCCTTTCTTCCCAATACGTCTTTGTTTTCCTCACTTATCTTTGCTCTCCATGATACCTCCTCATTAGATAGATTCTGAGAGCTATGTACTTTAACAAAAGCTTTTGCAAGCATTTCTGCTTTCTCTTCATTAGTTATTCCTTCCATACCACTATTTTTAAGCACAGGTAAAGAAAATTCCCTTCTAATGCCTCCCATCTTCCTAATCATTCCCCATATCTCACTGACCTGGATTCCTGTCCCAATATTACTGCAAAAATCTCTCCAATATTTCCGTTTTACTTCTCGTAAAACTTTAGCCAGTGCTTTTATATTTTCCATTAAATTATTAAATGAATGATTTGATTTAACTATTTTAAAAGCTTTATTCCTATTCTTTACTGCTTTTTTACATTCATCTGACCACCACGGTACCATTTTCTTTTTCCTTGCCCCAGAAGATTTACCTATAGCTTCTTCTGCTGCTTCATGTATTATACTTGTAATCGTAGTGTTTATTTCTTCAATGTCATCACTCAGATGTGGCATAACCTCTATTAATTTACTACATGCTTTAAAACTATACAGATCCCAATTAGCCTCCCTCATTCTCCATCTTGGGAGCCAGTTCTCTTCTACCTGTAAGTTTTGGTGTCTTATTTTAATCAAAATAGGATTATGATCACTTCCAATTGTATTATCTTTAAAAACATCCCATTGACTTATCCCTGCTAATTGTTCTGAGACTACTGTAAGATCAATAGCTGACTCCTTTCCATGAACTGCATCATACCTAGTCCCTCCTCCATCATTTAGACATACTAATTAATTGTCATCCATAAACTCTTCAATAATCATCCCATTCCCATCTGTTTTTGTACTTCCCCATAGTGTGTTATGAGCATTAAAGTCTTCGCATACTATAATTTTTTCATTTCCCATCTCATATATACTATCAAGCATCTCTCTTGATATCTTTATGCAGGGGTTATAAAAGTTAACCATTTTGATTTTTGTTTTGTTGATCCATATTTCAATTATGACCATTTTACATCATTTATCAACATTTTACTTTATCAATATTAATAACTCTATAATTACTACCTTGTTGAATAAAAGAAATCACTCCACCCCCTATTTTAGAACTTCTATCTTTACGTACTGCTGTATAACCATGAATTATAAAATCAAGTGATGGTTTTAACCATGTTTCCTGTATACATATGACGTTTGGTTTAACAGATAATTCTTCTATAAAATGTTTTATCTCTTGTCCATTGGCAATTATACTTCTGGCATTCCATTGTAAAATGGATAGTACCATCAATGCCCACCACATGTTGATTGTGTCTCAGATATCCCTGCTGTTACTGTTGCATTGATTAATTCTACTGATATCTCCTCTATCCCTAGGTACTTTTCAGCCACTTTTGTGATTATCTTAATTCTCTTTGTTCTTCTGCTTGTTTGTGCTGAACAGTTAATGACTTCTACGATGAATATCACAAATTTCTTCTTTTCCACAGTTAACGTTAACGTTTCATTAGTAATTTTGCAGCTTTTCTGTGCTACGCTTTGAACTGGGGGTTGAACTACCGGTACTGTCCTAGATCTTGCGTTTGTATCTACTTTTCTAATTGCTTCAGCAAGTAAGATTCTCATTCATTCTCACGTTCTGAACTTGCATTGCTTTTTTATGTGCTTCACATCCTTTATATGCAGCACTGTGTTCTCCTCCACAGTTACAACATTTCATTTCTGTTCCTTCCTTGCATTTCCCATACTCATGTTCCCCTCCACACTTTGCACAACGCATTTTGGCCCTACATGCTACTGCAACATGCCCGTACCAACGGCATTTGAAACATCTCGTTGGTGGAGGAATGGATAAAAACTCGGGGAAGACGAGAGGAGCATTTGTGTCTACATTAGGGATGGAAGGTGCTGCCAGTATACGGTGAGAGAGACATTGTGCAGTTCTGATGTGGAAATATTGTGTTTATCATTGAGGCCTTTTTACCTTCCACGAGAATTTGGAAACATCGTTATTTGTGCAGCGTATGTCCCCCCGAGCGGAAACGCCGTTAAAGCGGCTAGCTGCATAACTGACTGTGTTAACAAGCAATTAAAGCATACTCCTGGAGCTCCAATTTTTATTCTTCCTGACTTTAATCACTGCAGATTGGAACTCTCATTTCTGGTGTATGAACAGTATCAAGTGTGAAACTCGAGGAATTAACGTTCTCATCCTAGGGCGTCATATATTGACGCTTTTGACATTTCGTCTACATCGAACGCACATGGCACCCTTTAGCGTCAATATGAGACGCAGATAGAAATGGGCCAGAAGGCGCCTCCTAGCGGTCTAACCCTATCCCTACACTAGCCCAAAACCTACCCATAACCGAACAAAGCTCTGTGCGTCTCATATTGACGCTAAAGGGTGCCATGTGCGTTCGATGTGTAGACGAAATGTCAAAAGCGTCAGTATTATGACGCCCAAGGATGAGAATGCGTTGGAAGGATACATGTATTGCAAAATCTAAATCCCCTTTATCAAATTGTGATCATAACACGATTCACTTGATTACAACTTATAGAACACTTTTAAAAAGGACTAAGCCACAGACGAAGACAGTTTCTTTTTGGTCCGATGATAGTATTGAGAAATTAAAGGGCTGTTTTGCTTCTACAAACTTTTTCATGATGAGATGGACATTGAGGTTGCTACAGAAACTACAACTGACTATATTAACGTTTGTGTGGACACAGTTGTGGAGAAGAAAACTGTAACTGTATTTCCTAATAACAAAAGTTATATAACAGAATGAGTTAAGGAGTGTTTAAATAGGAAGAAGTTGGCTTTTATTAATCAAGACAAAATTGAACTAAAATCAGTCAATCAAAATGAATTAAATTTGTTACTGAAGGGGGCAAGAAAAAAAAACATAGAGATACGACAAAAATTGTATTCAGGGGACTCCAAAAAATTGTGGGATGCTATGAAAGTAGTTACTAATATGGCACTCCCTCGAAAAAGGCTTGTAACTAGCAATGACTAATAAAGAGCAAATGACCTGAATGATTTTTTTCTTAGGTTTGAGTCACCGATGGAGCAAATGTGCACTCTGGACCATATCATATGTAATTCAGGTCACAGGCTAGAGGTAGCCCCACAAAGAGTAAGCTCGCTATTTAGAGGTATATGTACTAAAAAATCCATGGGTCCTGATGAATAGCCATTTAGAAGATTCCCTTTTACCTTTTAAAAGATTTACTTTTTATAGATTTTAGTTCAGTGTTTAATACACTTCAACCCAATATACTGATGGAGAAGCTGATAGAGTTAAAAGTGAATCCATTCAGCATTAAGTGGTTTAATTATTTTTTAACTAATCGTACACAACAAGTCAGAGTTAATAACTCCTATTCTGAGGTGAAAACTACCAATACAGGGTCTTGTTAGCTCACCCATTTTATTTACACTATATACTAATGAGTGCATCTCTAGTCAGGATGATATATACTTCATAACATTTTCTGATGATACAGCAATATTGAGTTTATTGAATAAGACAAAACCCTTGCAGTATTTTTCTGATGTTGACAGGTTTGTTAGCTGGTGTGACACTAATTCCTTGATTTTAAATGAAAGGAAGACTGTTGAAATGCCCTGTAATAATACATGGTAATATTATTGAACAGGTTTCTTCATATAAATACTTTTTTAGTTTATATAAATAGTTTATATGGACAATTTACTATGCTGGTCTTCTCACATCAACACTCTTTGTTCTAGATTGCAGCAGAGGCTATATTTCCTGCGAAGGTTAAAAGTGTTCGGAGTGCACCAAATTATCTTATTTCTGTTTTATCAGTCTGTTTTCGAGAGCTTAATAAGATATGGTATCACTGCATGGTATGGAAATCTGACTGTTCATACTGCACAAAAAATGATAGGGTGGGAGGAAAAACTAACCATACAAGAGCTGTACGAGGCATCTATTTTAAGGCAAGCTAAAAGAATTGTCTCTGATGATACACATATTTTACATATGAATTTTAATTTGTTACCATCACACTATGTGCCATGTCTGCATTTGTGATCGTAGAAACGACAAGCAAGCACTACTCTATGCTGCTCACAACTCGCGTTTGAATAGTCAGTAGCAAATTCTTAAAATATAAAAACATACAGGCTGTGAGTTAGAAGCACCAGACTGTTTTTATCATCAGCCTTTGTGCACAGCCGGCCTTGTGCTCTCGCATGTTTGGGAAACTCCTCTGAAAAATGCGAGACACAGTCGAAAATTTTAGTTGTACTATTCTGGAGCAGTGTTGTAAAGCTTAAGCACTGTTTTCTAATTGAGTCCTCTTTTGGAAGGCCAAACAAATGAAAAACACAGTGTCTCCACAACATGGCGACATTGGTTGTCTAGGACATCTCTCCTCTAGCTAACTTCCCTCTTCATGCTTCTCTGTCCTCCATCGCATCATATGACCCCTTTAAAGGTTAATTGCCACACGGATCTTTATAAAAGTCCACATACTTTGCAGATGAAAATAACATTCTGAGCATTCCCTGTGAATATTTCTCTACATTATATAGTTTTGCTTGAATTCACTCTAAACAACATATCCTTTAATGGACTTTGGAGTTGTTCTACATTTATTTCTGTAAATATGGTTCTTTTTTTATAGGTACTTGAAAAGGTCTTGTGATAATCTGTGGTTATAGAGCCACCTAGCGGTCAAGAGCTGCAAATGCATGTTCTGTTTGAGATGTTCATGTTATTTTGTATGTCTTGTGTTCCGCAAATGAAAAAGTAAGGGAGAGAGAGAGAGAGAGAGAGAGAGAGAGAGAGAGAGAGAGAGAGAGAGAGAGAGAGTGAGTGAGTTATTCCGAAATCTCAAACCACAGTCAGCTCTCGCTGCAGAAAGTTAAAGTAAAAACTTCAACGTGTTCTGATAACGGTACATAACGGTCTTGGTGTATTTTCTTAATATTTCTCGCGGCCCATACATAGTGAAAAAAATTAAAGAGGAGAGAAGTATTTTGTGTTAAACAAGTTGTATTTAAATGAGGACTAAGCTGATTTAACATCTTTTATTATCCTCGCGCGTCGGATTAGCGGTGATGTTGTTCTGGGGCAAATTAAATGTAATAGGCTATATTAATTTAATAATAAAAGTAGCCTATTATAATCAATCAGATCATTGCATAGGGGTTTGAGATCATCATAGGAGGGTTAGGCATAAAGAAAAACTTGACGAAGTGTAAGATTTCCTGTAGCTAATATTTTAAATCAGTTTATTTTGAGAAAGTTAAAGATCAAATCAGTAGGCTAGATAACAGATTAGATGTTTAGGACTATTGAAAAGTTTAATTTGCATAATAAGTAGGCCTATGTGAGATGTAGCCTACCCTAGCTCTACGTCCTGGTATTCAATGCCACTTTTAAACATTAATGTATGCGCAAATAAATATAATTTAATGCATTTAACGAAGTAGACCATTGCAGTTGGCTAATATTTCATAATTCATAAATACATTGATGAAACTTTGCTTCAAAAAAAACAAAACAAAAAAAACTTAGATTTAATTTGATTCTTACCCGAACTCGACGCCATTTCAACTGCAAAACCTTGAAAAACAAAAGCGAAAGAAAAACGCTTAGGCTAAATACGAGAGCTGAGCTGCGCCACGCAGAAGAAGGAAATAGTGATTTTATACTTTGAGTGATATTTATTATTTGTCACTATGGTGTTTCTAACATGAGCAGATGTCTAAAGCATATTCACAAGGATTAAAGAAGTTAAGAAAAAGAATAAACAATGAATTGAAAAACCATAAATCAATTTAAAACCAGGATATCCGTACAGATATTTTCAGTCAAATACTGCCACATGCTGGTTAAGTTGTGTAACGTAGAAAACTGCATTCTCCGTGACGGATGCAATCTTTGTCTATAATTAATGTAAATACTTACTTTCTGTAATATCTGATGTGCCGAGGGTTACCTCTTCAGTCGAGCTCATCATCTTCATCATCTTAATCATTCCTGGCTGTCCATCATCAAATCATCATATTAGAATGATTTCAGAAGGATCATGTGACACTGAAGACTGGAGTAATGATGCTGAACATTCAGCTTTGATCACAGGAATAAATTACACTTTACTGTATATTCACATATAAAAAACAGATATTTTACACTGGAATAATATTTCACAGTTTTTACTGTATTTTTGATCAAATAAATTCAGGTTTGGTGAGCAGAAGAGATCTCTAGACTTCTTTCAGAAACATTAAAACATCTAACTGACCCAAAACTTTATTATAGCTTTTATTTGCTGTTATCATGTTGGTTTACTTTTTTCTGTGTAAGCACCTTCAGATTTCTTTAAAAGTGCAAAATAGAGTTTATTATATTCACTGTAAGAAAGTTCTGACACTACATGTATTATTAGCAGTCTAGTTAACTAAATCTAACTCGTTTTTGGTCATAAAAATAAAGCATAAAAATTACATTAAAACTTTGAAAAATTAGAAATGTTGACTTGGCAAATAACTGAAATAAATAAGTGTAATTAATAAAATTAAAAAAATAGAGGTATATATATAAATATTTAAATAATAAGAATTATTAGTATTATGACAAAAACATAAAATTACTAAACCTGAAAATATAAAAATAAAAGCTAATTCATAATATTAATAAATACTTTAATATAAATAATACAAAACCAACGCTGACTATTAGCGTTATTTTACATGTATTTTATTTGAAGTTATAATTTTATTACAAATATTTTGGACGTAAATACAAAATTGCACTGATTGTCAATACAATATATCATGTTGCATATTTTTAGGCTGTTTATGGTTATTATTCTGCATACAATGAACACGTTTCATGTTTTATTTTGAAAAGTGTAATAACATTATAAATGTGTCCTACAAAATATAATACTGCAAGTTTTTTTTTCACATAAAAATAATTGTTATTCACCTGAGAAACATCACGGGACTGAAGAAATGTTGTATTTCACAGGAACGATTCGAACAGAGGAAACATATATAAGTGCACTTAAAGGGTTTGCTCTAGTTTCACTAACGTAATTCTGTGAGATTACAGGAGAATAATCAGCTGTTGGCTCTTAAAGTTCAGTCCGACACAGTTAATCCTGTTAATATCTGATGAGTCGAGGGTTTAAACCTCTTCACTCAACAGTCGAGTCCAGACGCCGCTCACAGAACCAGAGCCAGCGCTACCGTCATCATCTTCATCATCATCATCATCTTCATCATGATCTCGGGCTGGTCTGGGTCAGGTGACCTTCTGCTCAGAGTTGATCTCGCTGTAGATCTTGTTGACGATATGAGACAGATCTAAAGTCTGGGTCAACATCTTCAAGAGCTCCTCGTCCGCCTGGATTCCCTCCATGAACTCATCCAGAGACAGAACCCCTAAACACACACAGTTACAGATTTATACTGTAGCATTAGCATATTAATTCAGAAAGACTCCACAGTGATAAATTAACTCTTCTGGGAGATTATCTGAGACCACACTCAAGAGCAGGGGTTCTCAATCCTGGTCCTCGAGGGCCACTTTCCTGCAGAGTTTAGCTCCAACCTTGATCAAACTCACCTGCCTTTAGCTCTCTAGTAAACCTGAAAAGCTTAATTAGCTGGTTCAGGTGTGTTTGATTAGGGTTGGAGCTAAACTCTGCAGGAAAGTGGCCCTCGAGGACCAGGATTGAGAACCCCTGCTCAAGAGTGTTAAAAGTGTTTCAAATAAGAGTGTTAAAGGAACACTGAAGCAGTGTTAAAGTTAATGAGATAATTAAGTGATTAATTGAGTGATGATTGAGCGTTATTGAAGACACCTGATGTTAACAAGCTGAATCACCAAAGGAGAAAAGTCACCATTATGATTATCAGTGTTTGCTTTAGTTGGGCTCTTGATCCTTAAATTATTAACATTAGATTTTGTTTGGCTGCTGTAACTGAGTTGTAATAGCAAGATGAACAAAGAGAAAAGACGATGAGGTGGTGTTGGTTATGTTTTCACATAATAATCATTTGACCTGAATCACTGAACTCATTTAGAGCCTAATCTCTGAGTTAGGGTTACCCTATTGATTACAGCAGCACTGTGACTCTACAGCATAGATGGATGGATGGATGGATGGATGGATGGATGGATGGATGGATGGATAGATAGATAGATAGATAGATAGATAGATAGATAGATAGATAGATAGATAGATAGATAGATAGATAGATAGATAGGCTATAGGCCTATAAGCTATACAAGGGTGTAGGTTTGAAACTTAAGGTGACTAAAAAAATCACTAAAATAACACTAAAAAACAGTGAATGACTCAAAAATAGGCATGAATCCAAAATACATAACACTTCATTTACATTTTTTTAAACTGATTTTTATTCATTAATAACACAAGGACAAAAAAAAAAAATCATATAACAACTCAATAGAGAAAAATAAATTAGAGTGGATTCAAAATTAGCAATAGTCTAATTGACTTGAATTTGTGAAGTTAGACTTGAATAGTCAATATATTTCCCATATTTGTATGTCTATGATATTAACTGAAAATTATAATCCACTGTAAACGAGTCTCATCAAAGTGGTTTCCCCCACATACGGATAAAGCTTTGCATTAACCAACTCTTAAATATCACATTCAATGTTATAGGAAACAATCTTCATGACAGAAATTCATAAATATAGTCTATATACATTTGAGAACAGAAACGCATCACGTAACTGTAAAAGTAAAAATAAAATAAAATAATAACTACGCGCTTGTTTGTAAAAAGGTTGTGAATTAGTATTCAATACAGTGACAAGTCACGTGACAAAAGAACGAAGGACTCAAACCCGAAGACTCGAGAGATGAACTAATCTTTTCTCTTTCCGTTACTGACAGCATAGCCTCTATGGGACTGACAGGAAGAACGAAAGACTCGGACCCGAACCCGAGACTCGAAAGATGAACTAATCATTTCTGTTTCCAGTACAGATTCAGAACCATGTTCAGAACCCATATGTTGCGTAATGCGCATGCGCGGTCAACACAAAATGAACAAATCACTCTCTGAGACAACTCGGTAGTCCCGAGTCATATTAAAGATTCGTTCAAAATGAACGAATCGTTCATGAACGACTCACTCACTGCACTTACTCGTGCCCGTAGCAAGACACCTGTCAAGTTTGAAATCCATCGGACTAACGGTTCGAGAGATATGCGAATAACAGACACACACACACACACACACACACACACACACACACACACACACACAAATAAAGCCTGGTTCTGAGGACACGAACCCCTCAGTTAACCAGATTAGCGGCTCTGATGGGATTCAGTGAGGATCTCTGACCTGTGCAGTGCTGCTGTTTAGCTGACTTTACCGTATTAACGTATATCTCATTACCCACAATCCTCAGCTGGAGGGACGTGAGGAAACGCACCTCATTTAACCCTCGCTATATCAGCACTTATGCTGACTTTACACTTACAATTACCTGAAACTCCTGCTATAAATATTAAATAATTCATTACTTTCCTGAAAACAAAACTACATAACTTAGAATGAAATATCAATAACGTTTTAAATATCTGAATAACCAAATCTTATTATTATTATTCGTTATTGGGTCGTTCCTGGTATTCGGTGTCTTTTTGCCATCATAAAATCATGTAGAAAATCAATTTTGTGTGGTCAAGCTCAGATAAATCAATTTCACCATTTATTAAGCAAAATAAATGAAATGGAGGATCACAAATGTCCACCGGTATAGAGACAAATGAACAACCGTTTATGGTTGTAGTTTATTGGCTCTGTGTACCTTTAAAAGCATATCAGTTAATAAAATATCAGAAAATATTAATATTGTGCAAGAATTCGACCTACTTTCTCACAAACACATAATTTAACTTTTTTCGTTTTCAGATACAAATGCCTAAAAGGTGTTTTTGTTTACTTTCTAAAGCACTGCGATATTAATACTCCAGTAAATTTTAATTTTCACTTAATTATTATGATGTATTTTGCTGATTTGATGAAATTATTGTTAAAAAAATTTGCTTAACAGTGATAACAGAGTGGACAAAATAATAACATCCTATATCGCTCACATAACCAGTTTGATTGAACTCAATACTTTAGTTTGAACTGGATTTAGATGGGAAACAATAATTGCAAAAGAACTTTAAATACAAACAACAAACATTTATAACAGGGTGGATATTCTGAGCTAAAATTACAATTGCTAAAAAAAAAAAAAAAAAAAAATTTAAAGTAATAATTGAATATATTGTCCAACATTGAAAAAACAAAACAAAAAAACAAACAGTAAATAATAAATGCGTTTCTTACATCGTTCATGTCGAAGGTCTTGAACATGGTCGTGACGTACTCGTTTGAGGACTCCGACAGATTCTTCAGCCCGAAGAACTTCTTGAACTCGTAGAACGTGAGCTGACCGGACGGACACTCGGTCATGAACTTCCGGTACCACTGGTGCGACTCGCACGCGCTCAGCTCCTCCAGAGACGAACCGGGCGCGTTCCCCATGATGCCGCTGTACCGGAGGAGGTCCGGGAGAGATCAGGCGTTCGGTCCTGGGTTCCCCTCACACACACACACACACACACACACACAGACTGAGAGACGAGCTCAGCGCGTGGGATAGGGTTAGTGAGTCTCGACCAATCCCCGCGCGAGGGGCCCGGGATCACCGAACTGGCTGTTGTTTTCAGAGAATTAGCGCGAATTAACGGTCAGCTGCACACAGCTGAATCTATCTATCCATTTAACTATATCCATCCGTCCAACCATCCAACCGTTTGTCTATCCATCCGTTCTATCTATATCCTATATATATATATCTGTCCTATCCACCCAACCGTTCTATCTATCTATCAATGAATCAATCCATCTTATCTATTCATCCATCTGAAGTGAAGCAAGAGAGTTTGGCTTGTGTGTGTATGTGTGTGTTGGTGTTGCTGAGTTTGACCAATTGTTCTATTTTATATGTTGATTTAGTTTTTTTTTTTATTATTATTTTCTATATTCATATTAACCTGTATGTACTATTTCAATAATTTTATTTTATGTGTGACATATTAAGATCTGTCCAGGGACAGCAGATGTTAAATAGCCTTTTGGCTAATTCTGGCACACACTATACATTCATTTATGTATTATGAGTGTGCATTGTCCCTGTTAAATAAACCTGAAATAAATAAATAAATAAATACCCAGATGGCACACGTACATCACGGAGACGTCTGTGAAAGATCGTAGCATCTGGTAAACATCGCATTGAACGACCGTTTTTAGTAGTTAACGAGCCGTCTTCCTTACGTCTATATGATGAACCTTCAACATTTGAAGCTATCATACGCTATTGTGCCACTCGCATCCAGTGTAAACACGGAAATATATATCATTTTTTTTTAATAATTATATCAAATACATACATTGATGGCTCATTGTTCATAGTTGATCAGCATACAATTTGACAAGCGTTAAAAACCATTGTTGCATTTTTCCCCTTACCAGTACATGTGAAAACAGCACCGTTACGCCTTTATTTAGAGATTTTGCATCGGTTAATGCGGTTTCACTGATCCATTCTGTCTTACTACAGTAATATTTACGAGAGGCACCGACACTTATATAGCTTTTCTTGCTTTCAGCGCAGACTAATAAAATATAAGCATATAAGCATGACACACATGGATTTATTTAAATAATGCTTTAAGTGATTTGCGACGGGCAACTCTTACTGGTTACAAATCAGAATATATAAATAAAAAAAAACACTGTCTGGAACCCGTCATGCACAACAGCCTTTACATGTGTGTGTTCGTCCCTCTATTCCTGTGTTCGCTTGATCCCTCAGTAGAAAAAATACATGCACAAAACCCACATTTGAGGTAGAGCTCCTTTCGAGTGAACAGGAAGTCTACCTGCGGATTACAGGTGTGGTTCACATCATTACTCGTCTCTTGCAGATAAAGTCATGCTTGACTTCTGCTCAGAATGTGAAGTGTAGCATAACAAACTTGATCATTTGAGTAACAACTGAGTTGATTCCATGATCCACGGCTTTGTGTCAGGAGGTTCTTCGACTATATGCCATGCAGGGAAATAGTTAAACACACACCAAGACATTTTTATATTTTGCTCCAAATAATGATGATTATAAACTCCCCACGAGCAAAGCAAAGGTGGCAGTGGTAAAGAAACCCCTTGTAGATGTATGAGGAAGAAGATTCAGGAGGAAAGGAAACAACATACAAATGTTAATTTGATTCATATTGCCTTTTTTATTTAATGCCATTAACTTTCCAGAGTTGATTAAACTTTAAAACAGTCTTTAAATATGTAAAAAAAATTAAATAATGAAGTACACAATTTAATGTAGTAACTGCTGAGAGCATGAAGGTGAACATGGTCACACATAAGGTCCGGTAACGACTCTGGCTTTCGCTGATGAGCTGGTGCTGATTGGAGGATCTTGGAGAACCACATCAGAATCTTCCCTTCCATAGGACGTGTTGCAGATACCATAATACCGGCCTCAAAGATTATATTGAGCTTTAATAGAACAATCCAAACACTTGCAGTGAACACGAGCAGAGCGAGCCTGGCTGACACCGGTCATGGACTGCACTTGATGAAAGCCTGATGGTGACGGAGGACTACAGCTGGATCTGCTCTTCTGAGGATCACTGTCTCCTGAGCCGAAACCCTGATGGTGACGGAGGACTACAGCTGGATCTGCTCTTCTGAGCATCACTGTCTCCTGAGCCGAAACCCTGATGGTGACAGTGGACTACAGCTGGATCTGCTCTTCTGAGCATCACTGTCTCCTGAGCCGAAACCCTGATGGTGACGGTGGACTACAGCTGGATCTGCTGTTCTGAGGATCACTGTCTCCTGAGCCGAAACCCTGATGGTGACGGAGGACTACAGCTGGATCTGCTCTTCTGAGCATCACTGTCTCCTGAGCCGAAACCCTGACGGTGACGGTGGACTACAGCTGGATCTGCTCTTCTGAGCATCACTGTCTCCTGAGCCGAAACCCTGATGGTGACGGTGGACTACAGCTGGATCTGCTCTTCTGAGCATCACTGTCTCCTGAGCCGAAACCCTGACGGTGACGGTGGACTACAGCTGGATCTGCTGTTCTGAGGATCACTGTCTCCTGAGCCGAAACCCTGACGGTGACGGTGGACTACAGCTGGATCTGCTCTTCTGAGCATCACTGTCTCCTGAGCCGAAACCCTGATGGTGACGGTGGACTACAGCTGGATCTGCTCTTCTGAGCATCACTGTCTCCTGAGCCGAAACCCTGATGGTGACGGTGGACTACAGCTGGATCTGCTGTTCTGAGGATCACTGTCTCCTGAGCCGAAACCCTGATGGTGACGGTGGACTACAGCTGGATCTGCTCTTCTGAGCATCATTGTCTCCTGAGCCGAAACCCTGATGGTGACGGAGGACTACAGCTGGATCTGCTCTTCTGAGCATCACTGTCTCCTGAGCCGAAACCTTGACGGTGACGGTGGACTACAGCTGGATCTGCTCTTCTGAGGATCACTGTCTCCTGAGCCGAAACCCTGATGGTGACGGTGGACTACAGCTGGATCTGCTGTTCTGAGGATCACTGTCTCCTGAGCCGAAACCTTGATGGTGACGGAGGACTACAGCTGGATCTGCTCTTCTGAGCATCACTGTCTCCTGAGCCGAAACCCTGACGGTGACGGTGGACTACAGCTGGATCTGCTCTTCTGAGGATCACTGTCTCCTGAGCCGAAACCCTGATGGTGACGGTGGACTACAGCTGGATCTGCTGTTCTGAGGATCACTGTCTCCTGAGCCGAAACCCTGATGGTGACGGTGGACTACAGCTGGATCTGCTCTTCTGAGCATCACTGTCTCCTGAGCCGAAACCCTGATGGTGACGGTGGACTACAGCTGGATCTGCTGTTCTGAGGATCACTGTCTCCTAAGCCGAAACCCTGATGGTGACGGTGGACTACAGCTGGATCTGCTGTTCTGAGGATCACTGTCTCCTGAGCCGAAACCCTGATGGTGACAGAGGACTACAGCTGGATCTGCTCTTCTGAGGATCACTGTCTCCTGAGCCGAAACCCTGACGGTGACGGAGGACTACAGCTGGATCTGCTGTTCTGAGGATCACTGTCTCCTGAGCCGAAACCCTGATGGTGACGGAGGACTACAGCTGGATCTGCTCTTCTGAGCATCACTGTCTCCTGAGCCGAAACCCTGATGGTGACGGTGGACTACAGCTGGATCTGCTGTTCTGAGGATCACTGTCTCCTGAGCCGAAACCCTGATGGTGACGGTGGACTACAGCTGGATCTGCTGTTCTGAGGATCACTGTCTCCTGAGCCGAAACCCTGATGGTGACGGTGGACTACAGCTGGATCTGCTGTTCTGAGGATCACTGTCTCCTGAGCCGAAACCTTGATGGTGACGGAGGACTACAGCTGGATCTGCTCTTCTGAGCATCACTGTCTCCTGAGCCGAAACCCTGACGGTGACGGTGGACTACAGCTGGATCTGCTCTTCTGAGGATCACTGTCTCCTGAGCCGAAACCCTGATGGTGACGGTGGACTACAGCTGGATCTGCTGTTCTGAGGATCACTGTCTCCTGAGCCGAAACCCTGATGGTGACGGTGGACTACAGCTGGATCTGCTCTTCTGAGCATCACTGTCTCCTGAGCCGAAACCCTGATGGTGACGGTGGACTACAGCTGGATCTGCTGTTCTGAGGATCACTGTCTCCTAAGCCGAAACCCTGATGGTGACGGTGGACTACAGCTGGATCTGCTGTTCTGAGGATCACTGTCTCCTGAGCCGAAACCCTGATGGTGACAGAGGACTACAGCTGGATCTGCTCTTCTGAGGATCACTGTCTCCTGAGCCGAAACCCTGACGGTGACGGAGGACTACAGCTGGATCTGCTGTTCTGAGGATCACTGTCTCCTGAGCCGAAACCCTGATGGTGACGGAGGACTACAGCTGGATCTGCTCTTCTGAGCATCACTGTCTCCTGAGCCGAAACCCTGATGGTGACGGTGGACTACAGCTGGATCTGCTGTTCTGAGGATCACTGTCTCCTGAGCCGAAACCTTGATGGTGACGGTGGACTACAGCTGGATCTGCTCTTCTGAGCATCATTGTCTCCTGAGCCGAAACCCTGACGGTGACGGTGGACTACAGCTGGATCTGCTCTTCTGAGGATCACTGTCTCCTGAGCCGAAACCCTGATGGTGACGGTGGACTACAGCTGGATCTGCTGTTCTGAGGATCACTGTCTCCTGAGCCGAAACCCTGATGGTGACAGAGGACTACAGCTGGATCTGCTCTTCTGAGGATCACTGTCTCCTGAGCCGAAACCCTGACGGTGACGGAGGACTACAGCTGGATCTGCTGTTCTGAGGATCACTGTCTCCTGAGCCGAAACCCTGATGGTGACGGAGGACTACAGCTGGATCTGCTCTTCTGAGCATCACTGTCTCCTGAGCCGAAACCCTGATGGTGACGGTGGACTACAGCTGGATCTGCTGTTCTGAGGATCACTGTCTCCTGAGCCGAAACCCTGACGGTGACGGTGGACTACAGCTGGATCTGCTCTTCTGAGCATCACTGTCTCCTGAGCCGAAACCCTGATGGTGACGGTGGACTACAGCTGGATCTGCTCTTCTGAGCATCACTGTCTCCTGAGCCGAAACCCTGATGGTGACGGTGGACTACAGCTGGATCTGCTGTTCTGAGGATCACTGTCTCCTGAGCCGAAACCCTGATGGTGACGGTGGACTACAGCTGGATCTGCTCTTCTGAGCATCATTGTCTCCTGAGCCGAAACCCTGATGGTGACGGAGGACTACAGCTGGATCTGCTCTTCTGAGCATCACTGTCTCCTGAGCCGAAACCTTGACGGTGACGGTGGACTACAGCTGGATCTGCTCTTCTGAGGATCACTGTCTCCTGAGCCGAAACCCTGATGGTGACGGTGGACTACAGCTGGATCTGCTGTTCTGAGGATCACTGTCTCCTGAGCCGAAACCTT
Source organism: Leuciscus idus (assembly GCA_021554675.1). Classification (NCBI taxonomy): domain Eukaryota; kingdom Metazoa; phylum Chordata; class Actinopteri; order Cypriniformes; family Leuciscidae; genus Leuciscus; species Leuciscus idus. The sequence continues at coordinate 2,345,343 of CM038625.1, read as the reverse complement.
GATGGTGACGGAGGACTACAGCTGGATCTGCTCTTCTGAGCATCACTGTCTCCTGAGCCGAAACCCTGATGGTGACGGTGGACTACAGCTGGATCTGCTGTTCTGAGGATCACTGTCTCCTGAGCCGAAACCCTGATGGTGACGGTGGACTACAGCTGGATCTGCTCTTCTGAGCATCATTGTCTCCTGAGCCGAAACCCTGACGGTGACGGTGGACTACAGCTGGATCTGCTCTTCTGAGGATCACTGTCTCCTGAGCCGCTGGAGAAACAACATGAGGAAGAGGTTAGAGCATTCTATAAGGGAAAGTTACTGTGGGTAACTGTGGGTTATTTCTCTCAAACAATATTGGGCAGTGAACACCACGTGAAATGCAGAAACATGAACACAATACTGTCAGCTTACTACACACTGCACAGCTGAGGCTCTGAGGTGAGTGTTTCATTTAAAAATTTAAGTATATATTTTGTTTTGCTCATTTACCAGTATTGCTGTGAAAGCTGACAGTGATGACTAATAACTACCATACATTATCGTTATCGTTTCATCGCCCTATGCTTGGTTATTTGAAGCACTGTCTGCTCCTGTCAGGTTTGTGGTCTGTGTCTGACTCAAATAATCTTCTCTTCTCCACTCATTAAAGCTGATGCTAGTTCAGATTTGACGCCTTCAAGTCCCGCCTTGATTGGACTCTTGTCGCGTCAACTGTGATACAACATTTATTTAGTTGTATGGACATCGCCATCTGTGATACCTTACTCACCGTCGCTATAATTATAGGTAACGGTCACAAACAGAACACATGCTTGACTTTGCTTACTTGTTCATCCAGACAGCATTCAAGACGCTATTGTAAAACATGACCTATGAGTCATAACAGTGTTTCCTAATGATTGGGTTAAACTGGCTTCTGCTTTACAACTTCTGTATGCATGATGTGTAAAGAGGAGGACGGTCCTCACCCAGGGGTTGTGGAGAGCCGGCGGAGGAATGAAGGAGATCAGCTACAAAAATCTGCTTTACTTTAAAGCTTAGTCATATTGAGTTCATCCTCCTCTAGTGGTCTACTGGTCCCCAGTGGGAGTCTGCCGAGACCCCTAGTGGTGTCCGGACCCTGATCGAGACTGACACATGAATCTACTTTAGGGTTGGGCAGTGTGACACTTTATAAAACAGTTCCAATCCTTGATTCCGAGCTGTGTTTTATTCACCATAAAGCGTTTGACGATTCATGATTATGACACTTTGTGTTATATTCTCAACTTTTGATGTCAATTTTCTCGTAATTATGACATAAAAGTTATGTCGTATGTAACAATTATGAAATTTATTTTTAGTAATGTATTTTTTTTCTATACTGTAAAACGTGATCTCACATACAGCTCTAATGAACACAATTTAAACCTTAGCTGTGTTTCATTTCTCAGCATCTTTTCAAAATGTAGCCAAACACTGGAAGACGGCCACTGCACATCTGACATCATCCAGAACCTGAAACTGCCAGAAAAAGGATTCCCAAGTAGACAAAAGACAAAACACATGGTTTAACACATGAACACTGTCCTCCCAGCTATCAATGTCAATTATTAGTTGTATCTGGCTGTTGCTCAAATGAAAATGCTTTTTTGAGGTTTGTAAGTTATGGGGTAACGCCCTGTCAATGGAGGAATGGTAACCTCACAATTACACATATAACAAGTGAACTTACCCACTTATCCTCCTTCCTCAGCTCCAGTGGGCGTCTCTCAGGCAGAGAGCATCACGGGGTACAGGAGCATAATCAGGCATGAGGAAATCAAACACATTCACAACATTTAAAGACAATCTAATACTTAATATATATGGGTGTTTCTGCAACTACGGGCACTTTTGACTATCCCAATTTTAAAAAGATCAACCTCTATGAATTTCAATTTTAACCATCACAGTCTGTAATACATATAAAGATTTACACAAAATAGAATGTAGTCGTTAAGATTTTAATCTGGAACATGTTTATTTTTTATGTTTTTCGGGTCATCTTCTTAAAAAGTGTCCTTACCGCAATGTTACAATAACGTTCATTTTATAAATTTTTCTTTAGTAATTTCTATAAATTTTTTTACATATTTAAATAGCTTTTTCAAATTTGATGCAGTTTTGTAAATACTGATATAAAAAAATTATATACAAAATAGGGAATTTCATGTTTTTTTCTATGCCATGTAAAAAATTTACAGTAACCTTAGATGTCAATTGTTTCCATACACACAAAAGATAACATAATTAACTTTTTATGACAGATGTTGCAATTTCAATGTGTTAATAATCTCAACTTAAGTGTAAAAATATTTTTTTTGCAAATGAAAATGTGAAAAAAAATGAAAATAGAGGAGTGCTGCAGTAATGACATCTTGAGTCGGTAAGGACAACATTTTATTTTTAATGTAAAAAATGGCATGTTTATATATATATATACTAATAAATATACAAATATATACTTCAGTACTAATAATATACTGAATATTTGTCATTTAATATACAGTACACCTTGAATTTGTCTCTACCGCAACACCTAAATTTGCTGCGGTAAAGACATGTTGCGGAGATGAAATTTTTGCTAATATTTTAGCTAATTGGCAGCTATCAAGGCCTACCACATTAGTTTTGAATCTTAACATCTTAATATACATGAATTCAACAGTAAAATACATTTATTTTTAAAATGTAGTTATAAATACACAATTATTAAGCTGAATGGTAAGGACGCACAATAAATACTAGAGCAGAAAAGATGATGTTTACCTTATTTTTTTGTTATCTTGTGAGTGAGGTAGTGTGGTGGTCCAGTCTGTCAGCAATGTGCTCAAGTGATAGTTTCTGTTTCCATAGAAACTAGACTTGTTTGTGTTCGATAAAATTTCATAATAAAAGCTTTTTTTCATTGTTGCGGTAAGGACTCAAAAGTGTGGGACAGGCACATTTAGTTAAAAAAATCATAAAAATGATCAGTAAATAATACAAAGAATTTTAAGATTCTGTAAATGAATCTGTATATTAAACAATTCCATTTGAAATAATGTCATATTGTAAAAGAATGAGCTAATTTTAAGTATCTCAACATTGAAACCACGGGTGTGGGACATGAGCAAAAATGGTGTTTGGACCTATAAATGCTTCATAATTTTACATTAAATCATATTATTTATTCATAATTATTTATGTCAAGGTATGTATTGACACTACGTTTATATTTATGAAACATCAAATGACAAATTTTAACATAAATCTAAAATTTCACTCCTGTGACTTAAAAGTGCCCGTAGTTGCAGAAACACCCATATATATTGTGACGGATGTCTACCTCTCCCTTGTAATCAGCGCCACCCCGTCCCTTAATTGTCCGCCCTTCGCCAGGTTCCCGAATGGAGTGGGTGTGGGAGAAGAGGAGGGGTGCTGCAGAGGAGAATTGGCGGCGTGTGATGAGGCACACCTGACGAGAATGAAGCCTCATCACCGCCGCTGTTAAATGTTGAGCGCGCCTCTCCTCGAAAGACTGGTCTCTTCCCTGTGCATGCACACTGGTGTCCTAAAGGGTCCAGTACGGGAGTGGGAGGGATTCCCACGTCGCCGGAGCTGTGAGTCGCCGGACCCGCGGTCCGAACGGGGAACATGTGTGGCGCTGCTGACGGGCTAGGATGCTGGGCCGCTATTCCCCTCTGTTGTTGGGGCCTATAGAAGAGGACTAGCCGCGATGCCGAAGCCGCCGCCCCCTCACCTGTTTGGACTCGCCTGTTTGCTACTCGATTGCTCCTGTCTGCCTCGTTGCTTCTGCTGCTGTTTGTGTTGGTGTGCGTCTGAAAAGCTTCGTATATCTTTCTGTTTTGAATCATTATTTACTATCATTCCTTGTTGTTTATACTGCTAAATATAACTTACTCAACATCACACATTTACCTGACATAGCTAGCTTCAATCTAAATCGTTATTGCTAGCACAACACGCCAGTAATTCGCTAGCCTGTTAGACTCCGCCAGTCGGAGATCACCAAAATTAATATTAAAGAGGTGTGTGACCTTGCAAGTACGATGCCAGGCACAGTAATTTGCTCTGGCCCCCTTCCTGTTTGCAGGAGTGATGAGATAGTCAGTAGACTGTCCTCACTCAATGGCTGGCTGTCTAAGTGGTGTCCGCAAAATAATATAGAATTCATAGAAAATTGGAAACATTTTGGGGGCAGACCTGACCTGTTGAAAAGAGATGGTATTCATCCCTCCTAGGATGGTGCTGCTCTTCTCTCTAGTAATATGGCACATAGTCTTAGAGCTCAAACATGACAATCTGGGGCTCAGGTCAGGAAGCAGACAGACTGGCTAAACCAGATAAGGTCAGATAAATGCCATCACATAGAACCTCTTTCACCTAGCTATCATCACATAGAGACTGTGTCTGTTCCCCGAATTAGGACATACAAAAAACTTTTCAATCCATCTAAGGTTAAGAATGTAATTGATGTTCAACAAATAAAAAACAGATACAATACAGATGAGCAAATGATAAAGCTTGGGTTTCTGAATATTCGATCCCTTACTTCAAAAGCACTTATTGTTAATGATATGATTACTGACTATTGTTTTATTGTTTTATTTGGATCCCCATTAGCTCCCACTATGGTGGTCGCTAGTCTTCCTGGGGTCCACTGAAATCACAATACAAAAATACAAAATTCAATTAATCAATACATCAATAAGATCTATAAAAACTATACGATATATTAGCTACCATGACACACATTTGAAAGGAGTAAAAATTATGCAGTTATGCAAAAAGCAACATCTATTCAACATGCAATTCAAAACAATTTAAAACAAAACATGCAAAAAAGAATAGGTAGTACTTTCACACCTGTAATCTCTGTTTTATTGTTTTCTTAAAAGAAAATTTACTTTTGAGTTCCCTGACGCTGGATGGAAGTAAGTTCCACTCTACAGCCCCTCTGTATACAATAGTTTTCTTCATAAAATTACATCTTGGACTAGGAGTAATCATTATCTTGTTGCTAACTGAGCGTGTCACATGCTCATGACCATATCCACTAAACAATATTTTTTCTTTTATAAAGTTATATGCTTCATTAGCCATGACCTTGTGCATGAGCAACAAAAGATTATATTTTACTTTTGCCTCTACTGTTAACCAAGATAATTTAATATGCATCTCACGCACACTAGCGCGAAAAGAACAGTGCAGAACTACTCTGGCTGCTCTATTCTGTGCAATTTGAAGTTTTCTTAGATGTTTTTGGGCCGCACTACTCCAAACTACTGGACAGTAATATAAGTGAGACAGAACAAGACTTTGGATGACATTTTTCAATGTAGCAGTTGGACAATATACAGAGCATTTTCTAGACATAGCGATACCCCTGCCCATCTTACTGACAATGTGGTCAATCTGGTCTGACCAAGATAATAAATGATCTAGTCTAACACCCAGCAGTGTGAATCTGGTAACCTGCTCGACCACATTGCTCTCTATATGCAGATTCAGTGGGGTGATACTTAGTAACATGTATCTATTGCAAAATATCATACATTTAGTTTTAGAAATATTCAGTACCAATTTATTCTTTTTCACCCAGTCCACTACTGTATTTAACTCATGCTGAAGTTTCTCATTGAGTTCAGGTAATGTTGATGCTGCAGTGAACAAAGTAGCATCATCAACATACATAACACTAGCCTTTCTAAAAACATATGGAAAATCGTTTATAAATATTGAAAATAAAAGTGGACCCAGGCAACTTCCTTGTGCTATGCCGCATGATGTTGTTAAGCAATTGGAAAGACTACCATTTAAAATAAACCTGTTGCGTCCTATTGGAAAGATAACTATGCACCCAAGTTAGTGCTGAGTGTGAAAAACCATATGTCACGATCCACACACAAAGGAACGGGAAAAGGAAAGATCCAAGTGCAGTAAAGGTTTATTAGGGTAAATCCAAAATCGTAGTCTTCCAGGCAGAGGTCAAAATCCAAATAATCAATCCAAGAAACAAGAACACAAACAGGAAATACAGGGAACGGAAGTGACGTGATATAAGACAAGGAATCCGTGACAAACACTAGACTGGCAGGGTATATATAACAAAAACTAACAATGAATAACAGGGAACAGCTGGGTACAATGATGACGGGGAACAGCTGAGTGCAATGAACAGTGATTGGTACAGACAAGGATTGTGGGGAATGCAGTTCATGAACAGGATGACACCGTGGAGACGAGGACCTCTAGTGGACACCAGTGATACACAAACAGACACTGTGACATAACCCCCCCCTCAACGGAGCGGCTACCAGACGCTCCAAGACGTGACAACAGACAAAACAAGAGTCCAGGCGGGAGGTGGAATGGTGGAGGATCAGGGGGAGGGATGGAGGGCCAGGTCCATGAAGGGGAACAAGGACAAGGGTTGACGGCTTAGCCGACGGCCAGGGCAAAACAGATGACTCGTCAGACGGCCAGGGCGGAGACGACCCTTCAGGCGGCCAGGGCAGAGCAGACAGTCCATCAGGCGGCCAGGGCGGAGACGACCCTTCAGGCGGCCAGGGCAGAGCAGACAGTCCATCAGGCGGCCAGGGCGGATACTTCCACTCAAGCGGCCAGGGCAGAGCAGACAGTCCATCGGGCGGCCAGGGCGGAGACGACACTTCGGGCGGCCATGGTGGAGACGACCCCTCGGGCGGCCATGGCACGGAACAGGAACAGGCACCCGCTCAGGAACAGGCACCGGCTCAGGAACAGGCTCAGGCACAGGAACAGGCGCCACCGGCTCAGGCACAGACGCCACCGGCTCAGGCACAGACACCACCAGCTCGGAGGCGGCCATCTTGTCTGAAGACACAGGCTCGGCGGCGGCCATCTTGTCCGAAGACACAGGCTCGGCAGGCGTGACGTGAACAGGCTCCGAGACGATCTCAGGGATGACAGCGGGCTGCTCGGACGGGACAGCCTCCGGAACGACAGCGGGCTGCTCGGACGGGACGGCCTCCGGGACGACAGCGGGCTGCTCGGAGGGGACGGCCTCCAGAACGACAGCGGGCTGCTCGGAGGGGACGGCCTCCAGGCCATTGGGGAGGCAGGAAGTCTTCCTCCTCCTCCGCCTCCGGACCACCAGACTCAAGACCACCGAACCCGGGACCACCAGAACTGGGACCACCGGACTCGGGACCACCGGACTCGGGACCACCGGACTCGGGACCAACTGAGCAGGAACTACCGGAACCGGAGGACGCTCGGGGCTGAACCTCACCGGCCCATGGTCAGAGAATGACCGAACTGGAGAATGCTGTCGGTGCTCACCTCTAGTATCTCCTCCCCTACATCCTCCACGAGTTCCCCTAAACTTGACCAGACGGGTTCCCCTAAAAGTCTCTCTGTCCCAGGTGGAAGGCTGCTCAGGGGACTTGACCGCCATGGCCTTCTTCAATTCTTGAACTCCCCCTCTGCTGCCTCCTCTCTGATCTCGTGGTTGAGGAAAACCTGCGAACATCCATACTGCTGGATCTTGAAGTTGACGGATTCCTTCTGTCACAATCCACACACAAAGGAACGGGAAAAGGAAAGATCCAAGTGCAGTAAAGGTTTATTAGGGTAAATCCAAAATCGTAGTCTTCCAGGCAGAGGTCAAAATCCAAATAATCAATCCAAGAAACAAGAACAAACAGGAAATACAGGGAACGGCAGTGACGTGATATAAGACAAGGAATCCATGACAAACACTAGACTGGCAGGGTATATACAACAAGAACTAACAATGAATAACAGGGAACAGCTGGGTACAATGATGACAGGGAACAGCTGAGTGCAATGAACAGTGATTGGTACAGACAAGGATTGTGGGGAATGCAGTTCATGAACAGGATGACACCGTGGAGACGAGGACCTCTAGTGGACACCAGTGATACACAAACAGACACTGTGACACCATATGCTTTGAGTTTGGCTATGAGAAGACTATGATCTATTACATCAAAAGCTGCTGTAAAGTAAAAAAACACAGCTCCTACTAGTTTCCCTTCATCCAAACATGTTAGCCACTCCTCTGACATTTGTACTAGAGCAGTGTTTGTGGAAAAGCCTTGTCTATATGCATGTTGGAACTTTGTCATCAATTCATTTGTACTGAAATAATCCATTATTTGATTAAAGTTGATCTTCTCCAAAATGTTGCTTAACACTGGAAGTAAACTGATTGGTCTACTATTTGATCCAGTAAAGCCCACTTTTGCATCTTCAAGAAGGGGTATAATTTTTTGACTGTTTCCAAAGCTCAGGAAAAGTACCACTCAAAACGGACCTATTAAAAATGTGACTTATAGGTTTTGAAAGCTGAGTCGGAGCTACTTTAAGTATTCTTCCTTCCAAATTATCTATACCTGCAGATGTTTCAGTAGATAGACCCTGTAGCAGCTTCTCTACGGCATCCTGAGTTACAGTATTGAATTGGAAATGGCAGTTTTTGCCCTGCATTATGTTATCAACCAATTTCCGGCATGCATCACTGTCAGTTTTGTTCATGTCAGATCTTAAATTATCCACTTTTCTTGTAAAAAACTTGTTAAAATAATTTGCAATATCATGTGGCTTCGTAATGAACTGCCCCTCACATTCAACAAATTTTGGGGATGACTTTGGCTTCTTACACATTAATACATTCAGTATTTTCCACAGTTTTTTCCCATCATTCACGGAGTTATACATTTTCTGTTTAAAATAACCATTCTTTTTACTATGATTTAGTTTTGTAACTTTATTTCTTAATGTGCAGTACGTCTTCCTTTCTTCAGGTTTCCCTGTTTTTTGAGCAACTACTTTGGCTTTATCCCTTTGAAGCATCAATGATCTCAATTCATTGTCCAGCCATGGAGCACTGTTACTTCTTATTGACCTTTTCCTAAGGGGAGCATGCATATTAACCAATTTCATTAATTTATCCATAAACATATTTAAAGCAGTGTTGACATTCTGTTCTTCAAGAACATCTGACCATTGCATATTATTGATGTCTAATATAAATTAATCTGGGTTGAACCTTTTAAAGGACCTGCGGAGAACAATTCTGACTCCAGATTTAGGCAATTTAGTTTTTCTTGATAAAGCGATCAAATTGTGGTCACTAGTACATCCCACAGCTTTGGAAACTGTTTGTGAACAAAGCTCTGGTATATTAGTGAATATCAGATCAATGCATGTAGATTTATTCCTGCCATCAATACCTACAGAGATTCTAGTCGGCTGAATAACAAGCTGGGTGAAATTACAGAGACTGGCCATTAAGGACAATTTTTTTGCGTAAGGGACAAAATTTGGATAACCAATCTATGTTAAAATCCCCTAAAAGAAAAGTGTCTTTACTTTCATCAGACACTCTATCTACAATTTCACATATTTCGTCTAAGTAACTTACATGAGCGCTTGGGGGACGATAACAGCATCCAACTAATAAAGGCTTAGAGTGAGGGATGTGAATCTGTATCCATAATATTTCAACATCAACACACATTATATCATTTCTTGGCAGGACTACAATACTATCTTTAATGTATAATGCTACACCTCCACCATGTTTATCCCGGTCTCTTCTGTACAGGTTATAGCCATCAACTGCAACAACAGAGTTATCAAAACTCATCCAAATGGGTTTCTGTCAATGCTAAGATATGAATATTCTCCGATTGACAAAGTGTAATTATTTCTTCAATTTTGTTTCTGAGGCTACATATGTTTAAGTGGGCCAGGACTAGACCCTTTTTAGAAAACTTTAACAAAGATGATTGTATTTTCTTTCTGCCTATATTCATAGCTAAAGATGTAAAAATGTACAGATAATTTAAAATACCACGCTTCAAGTTCTAAAATGCCCTTTAAGTTATACATTTTCTGTATGTCCATCTTTTGGCCCATTTTGGCTCTTTCACCCCTTTCCCTCGCAGCCTTCAGCTTTGGCCAGAGTTCTTTTCTTTTCTGTTGCACTGCCCCAGAGAAATCCTCGTTTATGTAGATGTTGGTCCCCTTTAGCTTTTTAACAGAAGAGAGGATATGCTGTTTGTCTTTTAGCCGCAGCAAATTCACCATAACTTTTCTTGGCCTTCCCCCTTCTTGGTACTGACCAATCCTCTGTACCCGCTCCATCTCAATCTTGGTACAATCGAGCTCTAAATTACTAGAGAACATATGTTGAACTTTAAGCTGCAATTCATTCCATTTTTCTCCTCCAACATCAGGTATCCCATCAATAATGATATTTTTCCTTTTATGTTGATTATCAATGTAATCCAACTTTGTAAGCAATTCATCGATGTCCTGTTTTGACTTCATAATATCGCTTTCAAAGGATTTTATTTTAGTTACAATTTCCTTATGCCCTGACATCTCCTCCTCCATTTTGATTTGAGTGAACTCCAAACTTGTCTTCAGCTCCTGGACGTCTTTTATAACGCCATCCAGCCTCTTATTAGTTCCATCTATCATCACTTGAATGAATCCTTTGAAGTTCTCTTGCTGCAGGTTTAGCATTTCCTTGTAGAATTCTTTTTGCTGCTCCAACAATTGTGTGACCATGGCCATAGTAGCAGCAGATTCATCCTCACATGATGTATTTTTCTTGGGAGGCATGATATTCTTACCACGATGTACCCCAATGATGGTCTAACACTAATACTGTCCTTACCCCAATTTCCCAATAGTGGATGATGCAGGACGGCGATGCTGAAATGTTTTTATGCTCTTAGTCCTGTTGAGACCTGGTGGCCCAAAGGCCTCTTGACTTTGTTTGCAGCAAAAAGTCCTATCAATAGTGATGTAATCCACAAATTGACAAAGGAGAATCTGCCCAAGTATAGTTTGATTCGAAAAGTAGTTCACTTTCAAATTTAACTGAGGGATTACAAAGATATTTGATGGATTCTGAACAATGTCACAGTCAGCTCCTCATCAGCCTGATCAGAAAAATGATCAGGCTGTGATCAAGACTATAATCTTGACGTGCTGTGTTTGACAGAAACCTGGCTAAAACCAAACGATTACATTACTTTAAATGAGTCCACCCCGCAAGATTACTGTTATAAACATGAACCTTGTCTGAAACGCAAAGGGGGAGGTGTCGCTGTAATTTATAGTAATATTTTCAAAATCACTAAGAAATCTAGTGTTAAATATTTACTTCTTTTGAAGTGTTGGTGCTTAATGTAAAAATATATAGTGTAAACGATAAATCACGTTTGAGATTTGTTCTGGCTACTGTATACAGGCCACCAGGAAACCATACAGACTTTATCAAAGAATTTGCTGACTTTCTATCAGAGTTAGTATTGGCTGCAGATAAAGTACTAATTGTTGAAAAGAGAGTTCGATTGCATACAGAGAGTTCTTAAAAGCTGCTAGATCTGCTTATTTTTCAACTCTATTAGAAGAAAATAAACAAAACCCTAGGTATTTATTTGAAACAGTGGCTAAGCTAACGAAAAAGAAAGCTTCAAGCCCAGACGTTTCCAAGCAGCACAGCAGTAATGACTTTATGAACTTCTTCACTTATAAGATTGATAATATCAGGGACAAAATTATAACTATGCAACTGTCATATAATGTAAAACAAGGGAGCAGTGTGATTGATGGTTAACCTTACTTTATTTTCGAAATTGTTATTGATTGATATAGCGATTTTTGCCTTAACTTTCATATTTGTTTGCTGTGGATTAATTTATTATATTGTTTGTTGTGGATTAACTTTTATATTGTTTGCTGTGGTTTTCCCTTGTTTGCTGTGATGTTGCAGGACCATTGATAGTACTGTTTTTCCTCCTTCACAAACTGCAACAACAAACACTAATTGACACACTGTTCACATCAGCGATATAATTTGCCAGCTGATCAGATCACTCTGGTGCCCGGCAGTTTGTAGCAGTAAATGAAGAGATGTCTCATCGATCACAAGTTCAGTGTGGCGTACCACAAGGCTCAGTACTAGGACCGCTGCTGTTCACTCTGTACATGCTACCATTAGGAGATATCATTAGGAAGCATGGAATTAGCTTTCACTGTTATGCCGATGATACTCAGCTCTATATTTCTTTACAACCTAACGAAACTTACCAATTCACTAAATGAACGGAATGCATAGCTGATATAAAAAATTGGATGACTAGTAATTTCCTACTACTAAATTCTGAAAAAACAGAAATTCTAATTATTGGACAAAAAACGTCCTCACGTAATAATCTAGAATACTGTCTAACACTTGATGGCTGCTCTGTCAAGTCTTCATCGTCGGTTAGGAACCTAACCAAACTTTAACCTGTTTTAAAGCCAAAACAATCTCTGTTACTTTAAACTATCCTTGTGTCTCTGTAAAGCCGCTTTGGAACAATCTACATTGTTAAAAGCACTATATAAATGAAGATGACTTGACTTGACTCGCGCCTCAGACCAAGAAGAGAGAGAAGCGCGTGCGACCGCCGGACACCGCCCCCTTACCTGGACCCTTCCCATCTCTTCACTACCCTTCCTTCACGATTCCCTGACACAATGAGGACACCAGATCCCCTTTTATTTCTACACTTTATTTCCCCAATTTTTGAAATTTTTTGTTTATTTTATTTAATAAAAACCTCACAACTATGTTCCTTTTTAGAAAGAAATGATATCTGTGAGGATTTCCAGTCAGGATTTAGACCGTACCATAGTACTGAGACAGCTCTCGTTAGAGTCACAAATGATCTGCTCTTATCATCCTATCGTGGTTGTATCTCTCTATTAGTGTTACTCAATCTTAGTGCTGCATTTGACACTATTGACCACAACATTCTTTTAAATAGACTCGAAAATTATGTTGGCATTAGTGGAATTGCACTAGCATGGTTTAAATCATACTTATCTGACCGTTATCAGTTTGTAGCAGTAAATGAAGAGATGTCTCATCGATCACAAGTTCAGTGTGGCGTACCACAAGGCTCAGTACTAGGACCGCTGCTGTTCATTCTGTACATGCTACCATTAGGAGATATCATTAGGAAGCATGGAATTAGCTTTCACTGTTATGCTGATGATACTCAGCTCTATATTTCTTCACAACCTAACGAAACTTACCAATTCACAAAATGAACGGAATGCATAGCTGATATAAAAAATTGGATGACTAGTAATTTCCTACTACTAAATTCAGAAAAAACAGAGATTCTAATTATTGGACAAAAAAGGTCCTCACGTAATAATCTAGAATACTGTCTAACACTTGATGGCTGCTCTGTCAAGTCTTCATCGTCGGTTAGGAACCTAACCAAACTTTAACATGTTTTAAAGACAAAACAATCTCTGTTACTTTAAACTATCCTTGTGTCTGTGTAAAGCCGCTTTGGAACAATCTACATTGTTAAAAGCGCTATATATAAATGAAGATGACTTGACTTGACTCGCGCCTCAGACCAAGGAGAGAGAGAAGCGCGTGCGACTGCCAGACACAGCCCCCTTACCTGGACTCTTCCCATCTCTTCACTACCCTTCCTTCACGATTCCCTGACACAATGAGGACACCAGATCCCCTTTTATTTCTACACTTTATTTCCCCAATTTTGGACATTTTTTGTTTATTTTATTTAATAAAAACCTCACAACTATGTTCCTTTTTAGAAAGAAATGATATCTGTGAGGATTTCCAGTCAGGATTTAGACCGTACCATAGTACTGAGACAGCTCTCGTTAGAGTCACAAATGATCTGCTCTTATCATCCGTTCGTGGTTGTATCTCTCTATTAGTGTTACTCGATCTTAGTGCTGCATTTGACACTATTGACCACAACATTCTTTTAAATAGATTCAAAAATTATGTTGGCATTAGTGGAATTGCACTAGCATGGTTTAAATCATACTTATCTGACCGTTATCAGTTTGTAGCAGTAAATGAAGAGATGTCTCATCGATCACAAGTTCAGTGTGGCGTACCACAAGGCTCAGTACTAGGACCGCTGCTGTTCACTCTGTACATGCTACAATTAGGAGATATCATTAGGAAGCATGGAATTAGCTTTCACTGTTATGCTGATGATACTCAGCTCTATATTTCTTCACAACCTAACGAAACTTACCAATTCACAAAATGAACGGAATGCAGCTGATATAAAAAATTGGATGACTAGTAATTTCCTACTACTAAATTCAGAATAGGGCTGCAACAACTAATCGATAAAATCGATAATAATCGATTATGAAAATCGTTGTCAACGAATGTCATTGTCGATTAGTTGGTCTGCTCACGTCACGGGAAGCGTTAATGATGACGTCACTTTTATGACAACACAGTCACACGCGAAATGGCAGAGTAATCGGAGAGAAATTACAGTTCAATCGGCGGCAGAAAAAGTCATCTAAGGCATGGGAGCATTTTACATTAAATCTGGAATCTGGAAGTTATGCAAAGCTGAGCTTGTGTGGCATGGAAGTACCACAATGATGCACGAACACATGAAGAGGAAACACGTTGGTGTCACGGATGAAGGTGAAACATCAGCACGGCGAGCAAAAACTGTATATCCTCATTATATGAAGATGTGAAAATTGTATAGTCTAGTTTAATTCAATACTACAGTGTAAACAGCTTTGTTTACTAACTTCGGGACAGTCACACTAGATCTATTTTGCATCGAGCATCAGGTTGCGCAATCAGTTCTCTCGGAACATAAGTGATGGATTATAATAGCGCTACTGCAGAAATAGGTTAAATTAAATGGTGTTTACAAAGTGAAGCACTAAATATAAAGACAGTTAATAACAGCAGCAGTAAAATATTGTTTTTTAGTCACTGTAGTCAGTGGTTTTCAGCGAATGCTTGTGCACTAATGCATACATTTTCTTGTCCTTTTAATCAAGCCTATTAGCTTGTTGCGTAAGTTAACGTTACCTCCATTCCGCTCTCTTTTTATAGCATTAACGTTACTATGTAAGGGATAACGTTAATGTAGAGCTTCGCGTCGGGGTCCCGATCAGACTGTCGGGGTTGTATTCGCTATTTCAACCGCCTCGCTCTACATTATCCCGCTTATTGCATGGCTACCCACCAAATAATTCAATAATTTGACACAAAATATTGATTTAAAAATTAGTTTATTGATTTAAAAATGATTGTATTGCTTCCGCTAAAGAAAGTCCGTTCCGTCTCTACGGTTAGAATCCTTCGTCCATAGCAAAGCTCTGTTTTTCATGGCAACGGTGTGTTATAACCATAGGTTATAACGTCACTTCGCAGCGGTCTGTTATCAAGAAATAACAGACCGCGTTCTACATTGGAATTCAAAATCTGCTGCTTAATATCTTATTACAAACATGTTTGTGTCCTAATTTCATAAAGTGAAGTTTATATGAGCAGCACAACTCAATATTTTGTTTAGTTTATTTATATTTTGGATATTTAAATAAGTTTTACTGTTTAAAAACTGGACAAACTTTTGTGTTTTTTAAGGTTTAAAATGTAAAAATTAAAGATTATATTAGTAAAACTCAATGTGTGGCTTTTGCACTTTTTAAAGTACACTTTTACACATAAATACCCTGTTTTAGGGTTTTATTTAGTTATAATAAGCAAAAAATCAAATTGAATTGTAAAAAAAAGTTTTTTATCCGATTAATCGATTAATCGAAAAAATAATCGTCCGATTAATCGATTATCAAAATAATCGTTAGTTGCAGCCCTAATTCAGAAAAAACAGAGATTCTAATTATTGGACAAAAAAGGTCCTCACGTAATAATCTAGAATACTGTCTAACACTTGATGGCTGCTCTGTCAAGTCTTCATCGTCGGTTAGGAACCTAACCAAACTTGAACATGTTTTAAAGCCAAAACAATCTCTGTTACTTTAAACTATCCTTGTGTCTGTGTAAAGCCGCTTTGGAACAATCTACATTGTTAAAAGCGCTATATATAAATGAAGATGACTTGACTTGACTCGCGCCTCAGACCAAGGAGAGAGAGAAGCGCGTGCGACTGCCGGACACCGCCCCCTTACCTGGACCCTTCCCATCTCTTCACTACCCTTCCTTCACGATTCCCTGACACAATGAGGACACCAGATCCCCTTTTATTTCTACACTTTATTTCCCCAATTTTGGACATTTTTTGTTTATTTTATTTAATAAAAACCTCACAACTATGTTCCTTTTTAGAAAGAAATTATATCTGTGAGGATTTCCAGTCAGGATTTAGACCGTACCATAGTACTGAGACAGCTCTCGTTAGAGTCACAAATGATCTGCTCTTATCATCCGATCGTGGTTGTATCTCTCTATTAGTGTTACTCGATCTTAGTGCAGCATTTGACACTATTGACCACAACATTCTTTTAAATAGACTCGAAAATGATGTTGGCATTAGTGGAATTGCACTAGCATGGTTTAAATCATACTTATCTGACCGTTATCAGTTTGTAGCAGTAAATGAAGAGATGTCTTATCGATCACAAGTTCAGTGTGGCGTACCACAAGGCTCAGTACTAGGACCGCTGCTGTTCACTCTGTACATGCTACCATTAGGAGATATCATTAGGAAGCATGGAATTAGCTTTCACTGTTATGCTGATGATACTCAGCTCTATATTTCTTCACAACCTAACGAAACTTACCAATTCACAAAATGAATGGAATGCATAGCTGATATAAAAAATTGGATGACTAGTAATTTCCTACTACTAAATTCAGAAAAAACAGAGATTCTAATTATTGGACAAAAAAGGTCCTCACGTAATAATCTAGAATACTGTCTAACACTTGATGGCTGCTCTGTCAAGTCTTCATCGTCGGTTAGGAACCTAACCAAACTTTAACATGTTTTAAAGCCAAAACAATCTCTGTTACTTTAAACTATCCTTGTGTCTGTGTAAAGCCGCTTTGGAACAATCTACATTGTTAAAAGCGCTATATATAAATGAAGATGACTTGACTTGACTCGCGCCTCAGACCAAGGAGAGAGAGAAGCGCGTGCGACTGCCAGACACCGCCCCCTTACCTGGACCCATCCCATCTCTTCACTACCCTTCCTTCACGACTCCCTGACACAATGAGGACACCAGATCCCCTTTTATTTCTACACTTTATTTCCCCAATTTTGGAAATTTTTTGTTTATTTTATTTAATAAAAACCTCACAACTATGTTCCTTTTTAGAAAGAAATGATATCTGTGAGGATTTCCAGTCAGGATTTAGACCGTACCATAGTACTGAGACAGCTCTCGTTAGAGTCACAAATGATCTGCTCTTATCATCCGATCGTGGTTGTATCTCTCTATTAGTGTTACTCTATCTTAGTGCTGCATTTGACACTATTGACCACAACCTTCTTTTAAATAGACTCGAAAATGATGTTGGCATTAGTGGAATTGCACTAGCATGGTTTAAATCATACTTATCTGACCATTATCAGTTTGTAGCAGTAAATGAAGAGATGTCTTATCGATCACAAGTTCAGTGTGGCGTACCACAAGGCTCAGTACTAGGACCGCTGCTGTTCACTCTGTACATGCTACCATTAGGAGATATCATTAAGAAGCATGGAATTAGCTTCCACTGTTATGCTGACGATACTCAGCTCTATATTTCTTCACAACCTAACAAAAACGACCAATTCACAAAATGAACGGAATGCATAGCTGATATAAAAAATTGGATGACTAGTAATTTCCTACTACTAAATTCTGAAAAAACAGAGATTCTAATTATTGGACAAAAAAGGTCCTCACGTAATAATCTAGAATACTGTCTAACACTTGATGGCTGCTCTGTCAAGTCTTCGTCGTCGGTTAGGAACCTGGGTGTGCTCTTTGATACCAATCTTTCATTTGAAAGTCACGTGTCTAGTATCTGTAAAACCGCATTTTTCCATCTTAAAAATATATCTAAATTACGTCATATGCTCTCATTGACAAATGCGGAACAAGAAGTCCATGCCATGCGTTCATGACCTCAAGGCTAGATTATTGTAATGCTCTACTGGGTGGTTGCCCTGCACGCTTAATAAACAAACTACAGCTGGTCCAAAACTCAGCAGCTCGAGTTCTTACCAGAACCAGGAAGTATGACCATATTAGCCCGGTTCTGTCAACACTGCACTGGCTCCCTATTAAACATCGTATACATTTTTAAATATTGCTGATTACTTACAAAGCACTAAATGGTTTAGCTCCGCAGTTCTTGAGCGAGCTCTCAACGCATTATAGTCCTTCACGTCTATTGCGATCTCAAAATTCCGGTCAGTTGATAATACCTAGATATCAAAATCGACTGCTGGCGGAAGATCCTTCTCCTATTTAGCACCAAAACTTTGAAACAGTCTTCCTAACATTGTCCGGGAAGCAGACACACTCTGTCAGTTCAAATCTAGACTAAAAACACATCTCTTTGACCTAGCATACACATAACACACTATAGACTTCTATAATTCAATGTTAGGCTGTATAGATTAGGTCAGCCGGAACTGGGAACACTTCCCATAAATCCTGATGTACTCGTTACAACATGAGAAGAATGGCATCTACGCTAATTTTAGTGTTTTTGTTTATCCCGAGGTTTACCGCAGTCCGCCGGATCCAGGCCGTATCCAGATCTGATGAAGGACCTGCGCCTGGACCCGATGTCATAGCAGGATGCTGAAGTGCCAACTAATTTCTCCTTATGGAGGATCCCTTTACCACTCTACAGATAAACCGTTGTCGGGAAAATTCGGTTCTCGTATCTACCCCGAAGTGATACAATTCTGTATCAAAATGTTAAGGCCAGACAAGTAGTTTTTAAGGCTTGGTTTGTAGGGAATTACAAACCTGCGCACATATATTTAAACGCACATACCAATAGCCTGAACTCGTAATACGCATGTGTACGCCTTCAGCGTTCTCACAGGATTTGCGTTTAAAGTCTCTGTAGAGTTTCCTGTTAACTTTAGCTGGAAAATATATTTATTCAAGAACTGCTATAAAGCCAAAACAATCTCTGTTACTTTAAACTATACTTTTGTCTCTGTAAAGCCGCTTTGGAACAATCTACATTGTTAAAAGCGCTATATATAAATGAAGATGACTTGACTTGACTCGACCCTTCCCATCTCCTCACTACCCGTCCTTCACGATTCTCTGACACAATGAGGACATCCGATCCCCTTTTATTTCTAAACTTTATTTCCCCATTTTTGGACTTTTCTTGTTCATTTTATTTAATAAATACCTCTCTGAGGCTTGACACCACTCCCACTGTGTCTGTCGTTTGCTCCTCCCGCCACAATATATATATAATTACATTACCTGTTCAATCAATAGTGCAAACCTGTTCTGTCCTGAGACCTTCAGCGAACCACCAAGGACGAGAGGAGAGGGTGTTTCCTACAAATGATATCTTTACATATATTGTTTAATGCTGTTATGAAAATCAGCAACAGCATTTCAGTTTTTACTGTCAATGGAGGAACGGTAACCTCACAATTACACACATTACATGTGAACTTACCCACTTATCCTCCTTCCTCAGCTCCAGTGGGCGTCTCTCAGGCAGAGAGCATCATGGGGCCGCTGGGGTGATGATCCTCCTAACACACAAGAGCATAATCAGGCATGAGGAAATCAGAAACACATTCACAACATTTAAAGACAATTATTAGTTGTATCTGGCTGTTGCTCAAATGAAAATGCTTTTTTGAGGTTTGTAAGTTATGGGGTAACGCCCTGTCAATGGAGGAACAGTAACCTCACAATTACACATATAACAAGTGAACTTACCCACTTATCCTCCTTCCTCAGCTCCAGTGGGCGTCTCTCAGGCAGAGAGCATCATGGGGCCGCTGGGGTGATGATCCTCCTAACACAGTCTCTAGAGGGAAATTGGTGCTCAATTATTGATAATGGTTCTTAAATAGTTTCAACACTGATAATAATCAGAAAGGTTTATTGAGCAGCGAATCAGCAGATTAGAATGATTTCTGAAGGATCATGTGACACTGAAAATCCAGCTTTGCAAAATAGAAAACAGTTCTTATAAATAATATCATAATATTACTGTTTTACTGCATTTTTGGATCAAGTCAAAGAACAGACTTTCAAAAACATTACAAAATATGAATTATTCCAAGCTTTTGATGGATATAATGTTCAGAACAGGACAGAAGAGGTCCATCTATATGCTGAAATATGACTTCACATGTACCTGAGAGCAGATCCTCCATCAGCGGCGGGTCAGCAGTGAAGAGGACCTGGTGGAGAACCGTGTGGAGAACCGTCCTCCAGGTCTTCAGCACGACCTGACCTGGTGCGGGACACAAACCTCACACAGAAACATTAAAAATACATTAGTTTTACACATACCTCCAGCAGATCTCTCCTCACGGCTCGTCAGCACGTCTCCTCCATCTTTGAAAGGGCGGATTGCCGACGTTCTAGATTATTTACGTCTTCATCACATACGCTAGCGCTCTAACGGCTGGCTAGGACGTCTCGGCGATGTGATGCATGTGAGCAAACGCCGGCGACGGCACACAGATGTCTAGGGTACGTGCGTGTGCTATCTGGGGACAGTGATGAACCAGTGCAGTTTACTGTGGTTTGCCAGTGGAGCGCCACTTGTTGGGGTTGTAGGGCTTCAGGTCGCTGGGTTTGTGCCGGTGGTCCGTGTCCCAGGAGAACCTGAAGCCACAGGCGGGCTTTTGGGCCGTGGAGAAGGGCCTCAGCGTGTTCTGCGAGTTCAGGATGTCCAGGGGCCTCATGGGCTTCAGGGGCCACTGGGAGTTCAGGGGCCACTGGGGCCTCAGGGGGTTCAGGGGGCTCAAGGGCCTCTGGGGGTTCAAGGGGTTCAGGAGAAGCTGGGGTTTCAGGGGGTTCAGGAGCCTCTGGGGGTTCAGAGGGTTCAGGGGGCTCAGGGGCCTCTGGGGTTTCAGGGGGTTCAGGGGCCTCAGGGGTTTCCGGTTCCCACTGCTGTTCGGAGCTCGGGGTCCGACTTGCTCCAGGAATCTGCTCATGAAGACCATCTCCCGCATCTCCACCAGAGCCTGAACACATGAGGGATTATTAACATGGTTTGAGATTAACTTTATCATTCACCTGCCAATTTGGCTGCTACATTTCTTAAGTTATCGACTATTCAGAACTTCTACAAGCCCAAAAAAAAAAAAAAAAGAAGAAGAAAAAGAAAATAAATGAACCAGATTAACTATGTAACAGCTTATATATATATATATATATATGAAGAGTTCAGATGCAAAAGCCTCTTAGTGCCATCTGAAATTTTCTTCTAGAATGGTAATTTTTATCAAGCTCGTATATTTAAGTTCAGTAATTTCACTTAAATGACAATTAATAGGTCATTTTAGCAACATTATACACAATGTAACTTATACACACATAACATTTGGATTTCATACATTAATTTTCTATTCAAACACAATCCTGTCATCCACGTCTCCTCGTTCCTCTTTCATCCTCATAAATGTGTGTTAGGTGGACAGATTATAATACACGACAAAGAACATCAGAAATATGATGTTGTTTCTGTTCACCAAATGTAAATAAATTCCTCATTCATTCATTCAAATGTGTTTTAATCTTCGCTGTTGCTTCAGTGCAAATGAACAAGCGCTGTTATTAGTTGTGTAGTGACGTGTGTGTTCAAGTGAGCAGATATGAGCAGATTCTGAGCAATACACGGTATTTAATATATCATAAAATCTGCTAAATCTGCACAGATTTGTCTTACACGAACTTCCCCAGCAAAACGAGTGAACATAATAACTAATACGACAAACTGGCTCGTGATTTGACAGTGTTTCCCGCCACAGTTCATTTCAAAACCTGGTTATTAACGCACAGTAATATCAGAGTGACTGTGTGTGTGTGTGTGTGTGTGTGTGTGTGTGTGTGTGTGTGTTACCTGAGTCTCTTTTAGCCGTTTTCCCGTGCGTGTGTCCATGATCTTCACTTCAATGTCTTAAGTGTGTGTGAGTGAGTCTGTCAGGCTGAGCGAGTGTGTGTTCCTGCAGTCCAGTGTCAGTTACTATGACGTCATAATCACAGCGGCAGTCCATATGACGCCACAGCCTCAGAGACATTCCAGAATCGTCATCGCTATGCTGCGGAAATTACCGTTTAAATAAGTAAACAAATAGGCTATAAAACCTTATTATATATTCGTATACAGATGTGCAGACTTACTGGTGTTCACTGCCACTTTTAAACATTAATGTAAAAGCTCGATGAAATATCATTTAATTAATTTAACGGAGTAAACCCCTGCATTTGGCTAATATTTCAGAAGTCGTGAATACATTGAGGATTCTGACCCGAAACTCGCCGCCATTTTAACAGCAAAATCTAAAATCAAAGAGAGCTGCGTCACACAAAAGGCTGGAAAACTAAGTTTTATATATTATAAAACCTATAATAACAAATTATAAGCTATTTGAGTGAAGAAAGAATAAAACTTGCCATGCACGGCTATTCCAGTTCTGAGTGATATGTATTATTTGTCACAAAAGTGTTTCGTAAACACGAGCGGATGTCTAAAGCATATTCACAAGAATTAAAGATGTTATGAAAGCGTCAAACTATCAAGAAATCAGTTTAAAACCAGAATTTCCTTCATGTTTGACTCAAATACTGTATATAATACCGCTCAGAGTCTCTGCTGTAGATATTACTGGTGATGTTGATGCATAGAAAGTTCAAAAGAACAGCATTTACCTGAAATAGAAAGCTTTTGTAACATTATACACTACCGTTCAAAAGTGTGTGTGTGTGTGTGTGTGTGTTAATAAATTAATACTTTTATTCAGCAAGGATGAATTAAATTGATCAAAAGTGACAGTAAAAACATTCATATTGTTAAAAAAGATTATATTTCAAATTAAATGCTGTTCTTTTGATCTTTCTATTCATCAAAGAATCCTGAATAATATCATGCATCAGTTTCCACAAATATATGAACAACACTGATAATAATCATAAATGTTTCTTGATAATCAAATCATCATATTAGAGTGATTTGTGAAGGATCATGTGACACTGAAGACTGGAGTAATGATGCTGAACATTCAGCTTTGATCACAGGAATAAATTACACTTTACTGTATATTCACATAGAGAACAGATGATTTACACTGGAATAATATTTCACACAACAACTTTAATATTGCTTTTATTTGCTGTTATCGTGTTGGTTTACTTTCTTCTGTGTAAGCACCTTGAGAAGCTTGCTTTAAAAGAGCAATATAAAATAGAGTTTATTATATTCACTGTAAGAAAGTGCTGACACTACATGTAATATTAGCAGTCTAGTTAAAGCTGCAGTCTGTAGTTTCTCCTCTCTGTCGCCCTCTCTGTTCGAAATCTGCAATTGCAGTTATTCGTGGATTATCAGCTTTACGAGGGTTGTGCATCGACACGGCACGGATCAATCCGATGTTTTGAGGAGAATGTGGCTGTCAGTCGCCGCCGGTGTGGATATGCATTCGCAATCACAGATTCTACTTTTTGGAATGTGGACAGATGTGACGTAATGTGGACAGATGTGACGTAATGTGGACAGATGTGACGTGGACAGGTGTGACGGAATGTGGACAGATGTGAGGTAATGTGGACAGATGTGACGTAATGTGGACAGATGTGACGTAATGTGGACAGGTGTGACGTAATGTGGACAGGTGTGACGGAATGTGGACAGATGTGATGTAATGTGGACAGATGTGACGGAATACGGAATGTGGACAGATGTGACGGAATGTGGACAGATGTGACGGAATGACGCTCGAATTTCCCGCTGAAATCCACCAGTACCACTGGAGTTAAACACATTATTACAAGCCGTTGTGAGTCGAGCTACGGCAAGCAGAGAGTGTTGAACACTGGCTGGTGATGGACTTGCTCAAACGTTTATTTTGGATAATTTTTAACCCAAAAACGCTATTTTTTTCTAAAAAAATAGATGGAAAAGTATGGTATATATATATGAATATTTAAATATTAAGAATTAGTTTTATGACAAAAACATAAAATTACTGAACATGAAAATATAAAAATAAAAGCTTATTCACAATAATAATAAATACTTTAATAGTATATAAATAATTATAAAATAACGCTGATTATTAGCGTTATGTTATGTGTATTTTATTACAAATATTTCCTGAAGCTCAGTGGTAGCTTTCCTGTAGCTCAGTCGTAAGAGCATTGCGTTAACAACGCAAGGTTGTGGGTTCGATCCCAGGGGATTGCACATACCTATGTATAAATGTATAGGATAATGCAATGTAAGTCTGCCAAATGCATAAATGTAAATGTAAATATTTGGGACATAAATACAAAATTGCATTGATTGTCAATAATACGATATATCGTGTCACATATTTTGAGGCTGTTTATAGTTATTATTCTGCATACAATGAACACGTTTCAGGTTTTATTTTGAAAAGGGAATCCAAGTGTAATAACATTATAAATGTGTCCTACAAAAATATAATACAGCAAGTTTTTTTTCACATAAAAATAAATGTTATTCGTCGGCACCGACATGTAGCGCCGCTGTGCTTCAGGCGTCCCGAGTTCGAGTCCCGGCTCGTGGACCTTTCCCGATCCCATCCAGCCTCTCTCTTTCGCACCTCACTTCCTGTCTAGCTACTGTCCTATCCTAATAAAAAAGCCACAAAAAAACGGCAAAAAACACATTTTTTAAAAACTAAAACAATTGTTATTCCCCTGAGAAACATCACGGGACTGAAGGAATGTTGTATTTCACAGGAACGATTCGAACAGAGGAAACATATATAAGTGCACTTAAAGGGTTTGCTCTAGTTTCAGTAACGTATTGGGCCCTATTTTAACGATCTGAAACGCAAGTATCAAACGCAAAACACAAGTAACTTTGTGGACGGATCTCGCTGTTGCTATTATACCGGCGGGATAAATGACTCTTGCGCCCAACGAAGTTTCAATATTCATAGGTGTGGTTTGGGCGTAACGTGAAATAAACCAATCAGAGCGTCATCTCACATTCCCTTTAAGAGCAGGCGCGCTTGTTCCATGGCGGATTGCTATTATAACAGCGGATTTGCCAGGCGCACGCCAGGAGCGGTTCACAGCCGAGGAGACCGACGTTCTCGTCAGGGCCGTAAAACACAGAGAAGTGACATTGGGGATGGAGAAACACACACACATTAGCTTCGGTTAAACAGGCGTATAATAATTTGGGTAAATGTGTAAGCTAGATTTATGCCTATTTTTTCACTTCTTCATGGACACAACAATGATTTCCCTCGTGTGGTAATATTTTTCCTTGTAATAATGTATGGTTTTCTAAAAATGAGAACTGATGCGTCTGTGTGTAGATGAGAGAAGCAAAGTGTATGCGCGTTGTGCACACGCTACATTGATTATGGCCCAGCATGCGCCCTTAAAATAGCATATGAATAACATGAGCAACGCGCCACTGACTTTAGACTCGGTTTCTCCTGGTCAGTGGCGGAATTGTTTTCTGAAACTGCAAAATAGCACCAGGGAACGTTTGCATTGGAACACGCCTCCTCTTTTCGCTGAACCGCCCCCGGCAGTGCAAGTTCATTCCCTAATTTACCATGTACTTGTGTCTACACGTGTGTCTGTGTAGGGAAAAGTCTGCTGTGCGCGGGTGAAAAATAGGAATGATATATGCATCGGTGTACAAAGTCAATTGCGCTGGGTGTGAGATAGTCCCACAGGCCCACAGTCACTAACGTAATTCTGTGAGATTACAGGAGAATAATCAGCTGTTGGCTCTTAAAGTTCAGTCCGACACAGTTAATCCTGTTAATATCTGATGTGTCGAGGGTTTAAACCTCTTCACTCAACAGTCGAGTCCAGACGCCGCTCACAGAACCAGAGCCAGCGCTACCGTCATCATCTTCATCATCATCATCTTCATCATGATCTCGGGCTGGTCTGGGTCAGGTGACCTTCTGCTCAGAGTTGATCTCGCTGTAGATCTTGTTGACGATATGAGACAGATCTAAAGTCTGGGTCAACATCTTCAAGAGCTCCTCGTCCGCCTGGATTCCCTCCATGAACTCATCCAGAGACAGAACCCCTAAACACACACAGTTACAGATTTATACTGTAGCATTAGCATATTAATTCAGAAAGACTCCACAGTGATAAATTAACTCTTCTGGGAGTTTATCTGAGACCACACTCAAGAGTGTTAAAAGTGTTTCAAATAAGAGTGTTAAAGGAACACTGAAGCAGTGTTAAAGTTAATGAGATAATTAAGTGATTAATTGAGTGATGATTGAGCGTTATTGAAGACACCTGATGCTAACAAGCTGAATCACCAAAGGAGAAAAATCACAATTTAAAAGTCACCATTACACAGTTGTAATAGCAAGATGAACAAAGAGAAAAGATAAGGTGGTGTTGGTTATGTTTTCACATAATAATTATTTGATCTGAATCACTGAACTCATTTAGAGCCTAATCTCTGAGTTAGGGTTACCCTATTGATTACAGCAGCACTGTGATTCTACAGCATAAGATGGATAGATAGATAGATAGATAGATAGATAGATAGATAGATAGATAGATAGATAGATAGATAGATAGATAGATAGATAGATAGATTACCATCTCCATTCAGATCAATCTTGTCGAACACCATGTCAGTGAACTCTTCTGCTGAAACCTCCTGCTCTATTCCACTAATGGCTCGAATGGCCTGAAGCAGAAAAACAACAGCAGATGAAAGTGAGTTCAGTGAGTCCTGAGGATCCTCTTAAGCTGCGTTCACACCAAACGCGAATAGAGCGTCTGGCGCAAGTGATTTCCATGTTAAGTCAATGTAAAGACACGTGTACGAGCGCCTGGAGGTCCTGCGGCGCGAATGAGGTGTTTAGCGCGGCGCGAATGATGCGAATTGAGTATCTGCCACGATTTTATTTGGTGCTTTTTGTGCATTTACGCGTTTGACGCCCGAGTTGAAAAATCTGAACTTTAGCATCAGTTCCCGCCGCATTAACCAATCAGGAGCCTGCTTGCTGGTGTCACGTGGTGAAGTGATGTGCTAAACGGGGCAGGCCCGCTTTTCAGTTTATAATGTTATTTTATATGTTTGGCCTCAAAACATTATTTTTGTAATATGACTAATGCCTGGTGTGGCACAACAAAGCAAATCTTTTATCACATAAAAACTTGATTTCAATATATGAGACATTAATTTTGTATTGAATGCTATTTATTCCATATCTAAATCTAGATAATATGAAACATTATTATTCTAATGTAAAGACAACCAACATACTTTAGTGTATAAGAACATAGTTCGTGTCTGGACAGTGTTAAATGCACAAAAAATCACAGGACATGTTAATCACTTTTGGAGGCTGGCTCCATTTATCATCAAAACAAAAATAAATGACAGATTATGTGGGTGAGGGCGCGGGTGATCCTCGCTCCGATGCGGGACAACAGGTCCTCCAACTGGGCGCAGGACAGGCTGAAGTACCGCTGAAAGCGGCCGTCATCCAAGTGCAGCTCCTGGAGCAAGTGGTGAAACTCGCCAAACTGGGTTCGCCTCCGAAGGGTCTGGTGGACCCAAGTATGGCGACGATGACCCCTACGCCGCTGATGACCCCTACGGCGCTGATGACCCCTACGCCGCTGTTCTGCTCTCCAGAGCACATACGAGCGGTGACTCTCTCGATGAATGCTCGATCAACATCAGCCATCTTGCAAACAGACAACCGCCTAGCACTTGCCCCGCCCACAAGAAGCGGATTTCGCCACAGACGCACGTCAATTTCGCTTCAAACTTTTGCTTTTTACACGCATCAATTTCGCTCTGGACGCGCGAATGGATTCAAAATGTTCAAGCGTCCAACTAGACGCGGTAGATGCGAATTGTGACGGTAGACACGTTTGGTGTGAATGCAGCATTACACAGACTCAGAGTCATCATAAGATGATGTTCAGCACAGATGGAGGGTGTTACTGGTTTAATCTGGTTCCTCCAGCAGGAGCGCTGAAGAGAATCACGTCCTCAAACCTTGAAGATCAGCAGCAGCTCGTCACGCTCGATGCATCCGCTGCCGTCCATGTCGTAGAGTTTGAAGTACCAGCGTAACTTCTGCTGAACGCCTCCCTTCAGGACCAGACTCAGAGCAGCCACGTACTCCATGAAGTCTATACAGCCGTCCTGACCACACACACACACACCAAACTATTATACTGGACCACATATGCATCTGTTAATACACTATATTGCCAAAAGTTTTGGGACGTCTGCCTTGACATCACATGAACTTTAATGACATCCCATTCTTAATCCGTAGGGTTTCATGTGCTTGATTTTATGCAACTGTGGCCATGGAAGTGATTGGAACACCTGAATTCAATGATTTGGAGGGTGACCCAATACTTTTGGCAATATAGTGGCATGTGCTCAGCTGATATTGCATAATATTATTAGTTTATTTTAGTTTGTTTATTTTAGTCTCCATGAAGCTGATCCACACAGATCCAGCTCACAGAAATAGAGCAGCAGAGATTAGAAAGCTTTGAGTTCAATGTTGTTAAACATGATTACGACTCGTTCACACCAACTAGAACGATAACTATATTTACCTCCACACAAGCGCTCTATTTATTATAAACACACAACAGTTTTGCCGTCTGTCACTTTAAAGCAGGATGGATTCTGATTGGCAGTCAGCTGGAAAAAAAATAATTCTTAATATGATTCCAGCGATATCGTTCATCAGTGTCGTCGTCGTTATATTCATAGTGTGAACTTTCCTTTTCTCATGGAAATAGAACGATTATTAAAACATAGAATCTGTTGATGTCCTGCACTTCTCGAACTAAACCCCGCCCCTTCTCGGACTAAACCCCGCCCCTTCTCGAACTAAACCCCGCCCCTTCTCAAACTAAACCCCGCCCCGTTTCGAACTAATTACTCTGACTTGCTAGTAATGTTTATCAATATACCAATGTATGATTTTTAAATTTATATTAATTTATAAATTATAATTCTATCATTTTATTTATGTTCATACAGTGCATTTTTATATATTGAATATAATTATTTTTTTCTGGTGTGTTCAGAAATAAAGCCTGGTTCTGAGGACACGAACCCCTCAGTTAACCAGATTAGCGGGCTCTGATGGGATTCAGTGAGGATCTCTGACCTGTGCAGTGCTGCTGTTTAGCTGACTTTACCGTATTAACGTATATCTCATTACCCACAATCCTCAGCTGAAGGGACGTGAGGAAACGCACCTCATTTAACCCTCGCTATATCAGCACTTATGCTGACTTTACACTTACAATTACCTGAAACTCCTGCTATAAATATTAAATAATTCATTACTTTCCTGAAAACAAAACTACGTAACTTACAATGAAATATCAATAACGTTTTAAATATCTGAATAACCAAATATTATTATTATTGTCATTAATAATAATTGGGTCGTTCCTGGTATTCTGTCTCTTTTTGCCATCATAAAATCATGTAGAAAATCAATTTTGTTTGGTCAAGCTCAGGTAAATAAAGTTCACCAATTATTAAGCAAAATAAGTGAAATGGAGGATCACAAATGTCCACCGTTATAGAGACAAATGAACAACCGTTTCAAATACTTATGGTTGTAGTTCATTGGCTCTGTGTACCTTTAAAAGCACATCAGTTAATAAAATATCAGAAAATATTTATATTGTGCAAGAATTCAACCTACTTTCTCACAAACACAGTTTTTTACTGTTACTGTTTTCAGATACAAATGCCTAAAAGGTGTTTTTGTTTACTTTCTAAAGTACTGCGATATTAATACTCCAGTAAATTTTCCTTTTCACTTAATTATTATGATGTATTTTGCTGATTTTATGAAATTATTGTAAAAAAACAGAGGAACAGAGGAAAATTTGTGAAAGGGCCTTGTGGTGGTTCAAAATACTGTACAGTAATAATAATAATAATAATAAAATAACCTTAATCAACTTCAATATGCTTAGAGCTCAAATGGTGTTATGTATGACATGTAAGACATGTTTAAAATTGATATTGTTCAACATTTTAAGGCAGTAAGATCACGATCTTTACTGGTGGAGACACACAAGGCACCTAATCCCAGGAATGATCCAATTATTATTATTTTTAAGCGAGGATACAAATGGAATGACTTGATGGAAATATAAATACTATCTAGAGTACATTTATAATAGCATTTAAATGAGGGCGATATGAAAATGCATAATGATATTATTAATAACAACAACAAAAAAAACAGTGAATAATAAATGCGTTTCTTACATCGTTCGCGTCGAAGGTCTTGAACATGGTCGTGACGTACTCGTTTGAGGACTCTGACAGATTCTTCAGCCCGAAGAACTTCTTGAACTCGTAGAACGTGAGCTGACCGGACGGACACTCGGTCATGAATTTCCGGTACCACTGGTGCGACTCGCACGCGCTCAGCTCCTGCAGAGACGAACCGGGCGCGTTCCCCATGATGCCGCTGTACCGGAGGAGGTCCGGGAGAGATCAGGCGTTCGGTCCTCGGTTCCCCTCAGACACTCACACACACACTCACACAACACACACTGACTGAAAGACGAGCTCAGCGCGTGGGACAGGATGAGTCTCGACCAATCCCCGCGAGAGGGGCCCGGGATCACCGCTGACGTCACTCTCCTGAATTAGCGCGAATGATCAGCTGCACACAGCTGAATCTATCTATCTCTGTCTATCTATTTATCTATATATCTGTCTATGCATCTATCTATCTATCAATCTATGCATTTATCAATCTATCTATCAATCTATGCATTTATCTATCTATCTATCTAGATAGCACACGTACGTCTGCAAGATGTCTGTTAAAGATCACTTCATCTGGAAAGCATCTGCTGTTTACGAACATCTGATTTAACATACATTCTAAATCATTACATCTTAAAAACATCTTCTAAACGTCTATTTGACATCTGACAGGAAACGTCCTATAGACGTATTGCAGATGAGCAAACACTCTTAAAAATACGTCTTCCAGATGTAAACACGCACATCAAATAGACATCTCCGTGATGTACGTGTGCTATCTGGGTATCTATCTATATATCTATCTATCTATCTATCTATCTATCCATCTATATATTTCCATCCGTCCAACCATTCGTCTATCCATCCGTTCTATCTATCTATTCATCCATCCATCATCCATCTGAAGTGAAACGAGACAGTATATTGATAAACGAGTGCAGTTTACTGTGGTTTCCCAGTGGCGCTCCTCTACGTGTTGGGGTTGTAGGGCTGCAGGTCTGGATGCGTGATGACGTAGGGTTGCTTGTCAGCGCCATTAGTTCTCTTCTCTGTGTTTACTTCTGAAATAAATGACACACGCATTCGTGTGCTCAACGTGAGAAGTTGTCTCTTGCAAATTACTGCAATTTCCACACTGGTGACCCCGCTGGACGTATCCAGAGACACGACACGACCATGACCACGAACGCCGTCTCCCTCAAACTCCCCGAATTCTAGGAATCATCGGCATGGTTCGCCCAGACTGAAGCGCAGTTTGCGATGCGTGAAATTACCGCGGCGCGGATACAACAAAATACTACTACGTTGTGTTGGCTCTCGGAAATTCAAAAGTATACAGCACTCAAAGCCCACCTGTTGACAACGTTTGAACTTCCCAAGTGAGAGCTGCAATAGCCAACCCCACAATCACTGACTGTCGGAGACTGGCTGAAGAGGCTGATACATTTTTCCTGGTGAGTCAGGGACATTGTGCGGACGCTCTTTTTCCCGCACACATCACTTCGATGACGCGGGACGACTCCTCACTCATCGCTGCAACCACTTCTCGTAGGCTGCAGTCTTCTGGCCCCCAACAGCGTCAGGCTTGTGTTTCTACCATGCAAAGTTTGGAACTAAGGCTAACAAATGCTGTTCACCATGCAGTTTCGGCAGTCGGGAAACGCCAGGGCCGGCGCTCAGTAGTGGCCATGAGTGTCGGCCGCGTAGGCAGGCTGCTTTCCATCCGCGACAGCATCTCCGGACGCCGTTTTCTGTGCGACACGGGAGCACAGTAGAGCGTCCTGCCTGCATCCCGTTTGGACATGGTGACCGACAGCCACGGCCCGCCTATGGAAGCTGCCAGTGGTAGCCTCATTCGCAGATATGGAACGAGGTACGTCGAATTGTGATTCGGAGGACAGCAGTTCGGCTGGGACTTTGTTACAGCAAAGGTTGCCGTCCCCCTCCTTGGCGCTGATTTTTTGTAAAGAACCACCATCTGATTGGCGCCATCACGTTTTGTTCTTATACGTGCACGCTCAGCGGCACGTATAAGAACGTGCCGCTCAGCCCACTCAGCCCACTTTCTCTGCATCTGCCGTGAAGCATGGTGTGGAGCACCATCTCGCCACTACTGGTCCACCTGTCTACGCCCGCGCTCGGCGCCTCGACCCGACCAAGCTTGCCATTGCAAAGGCTGAGTTTGTAAACATGGAACGCCTGGGCATATTCTGCCGATCCGACAGCCCGTGGGCATCACCCCTCCACATCGTCCCAGAACCTTGCCGGCGGCTGGCGCCCGTGTGGCGACTACCGGCGGCTTAATGAGGCAACGGCACCTGACCTATACCCAGTCCCGAACATACAGGACTTTTCAGCACACCTGGCTGGCAAGGGGATTTTTTCCAAGGTGGACCTCGTCCGGGGATATAATCAGGTGCCGGTACACCCACTGGACATTCCCAAAACGGCAGTGATCAAGCGTCTGTCTGATTTGGTCTGTTTGAGTTCCTGCTCATGCCGTTCATGCGCCTCATGGACTCTGTTTTGCGGGACCTGCCTTTCCTTTTTGTCTACTTGGATGACATCCTGGTATCGAGCACGTCCAAGTCTCAGCACCTGGCGCACATCCGAACCCTTTTTGAGCGGCTTAACCAACATGGATTAATTGTCAACCCCGCCAAGTGCCAGTTCGGTCTGTCCACCATTGACTTCCTAGGGCACAGAGTCACTAAGGACGGGGCAGTCCCTCTCCCATCAAAGGTGGAGCCAGTCACACAGTTCCCACGCCCGCTCACTGTCAAATCCCTGCAGGAGTTCCACGGCATGGTGAATTTCTACCACTGCTTCATCCCTCGAGCTGCTCAGCTCATACGGCCCTTGCACGAGGCCTTGAAAGGAAAACCCAAGCACGCTGTGGACTGGACTGAGAGCAGAGACAAGGCTTTTGCTACCACTAAGGCAGCCCTAGCGGACGCCACCATGCTGGCGCATCCTTCTCCTACAGCCCCCATCGCCATCGCCTCGGACGCCTAGCAGTGGGTAGGCGGGGCCTGGCAGCCACTGGCTTTCTTTAGCCGTCAGCTGCGTCCCTGTGAGCGGAAGTACAGCACTCTCGACCGGGAGCTGCTGGGTCTCATCAGACACTTTCGTTCCCTGCTGGAAGGCCGACACTTCACTGCTTTTGTGGACCACAAGCTGCTGACTTTTCCCATGGCCAAGGTGGCTGAGCCGTTGTTTCTGTTCACCAAATGCTTTTTAATCTTCGCTATCGCTTCAATGCAAATGAACAAGCGCTGTTATTAGTTGTGTAGTGACGTGTGTGTTCAAGTAAGCCAGATATGAGCAGATTCTGAGCAATACACTGTATTTAATATATCATGATGATTTACGAGTATTTGTGCTAAATCTGCACAGATTTGTCTTACACGAACTTCCCCAGCAAAGTGAGTAAACATAATAATAACTAATACGCCAAATTGGCTCGTAATATCAGTGACTGGTGTGTGTGTGTGTGTGTGTGTGTGTGTGTGTGTGTGTGTGTGTGTGTGTGTGTCTGTGTACGTGTGTGTGAATGTGAATGTGGTTCTGTTACCTGAGTGTTTGTTCCCGTGTGTGTCCATGATCTCATGATTTAAATAAATAAACAAGTATAAAACTATTATATATTCTGTCCATCTATCTATCTATTTATCTATCTATCTATCATCTTTCCATCTATCCTTCCATCCATCATCCAGATAGCGATTATGTTTGTCATTATCTGGCGTGTCAATCACCTCTGAGCCGTGATGCATCATGGGAAGGGTTTCATGGATCATAAAGCATGTGAAGCACGAGTGAAACTCATCTAACACTCCTGGGAAACACAGGAACTCTCACATTCCCCACATTCCCGGAACTGAGATCGCCATGACAACCGCTCACGGAACAGGACCGACCCGTTTGAATTCTGTTGCCGACTGGGAATTATGGGATACGCCCTGCTCTCTGTCAGTCCTTCCCATCACTCTAACTGGACACGGACTGATTCAGCGGTTTAACGCATGTGAAGTTATTCTGACTGACTTAAGCTGCTTTTAATGGACTCTTCCGTCTATTCTCAGACTCTATAATCCCTCTATTATTAGAACGACACAATTGGCACAAAACAAGTCAATATTGATATTCAGTTTCCTCTATCTATACGACATTCTTCATTCATTTCAGATTCTCTCTTTACCAGCAACACGTCCTTCCAGCATAAGAAGAAGATCTACTGTCATCTCTTTCCTCTTGCGCTCGGGTCATGTCCTGGTGTGACCTTTGACCCTCGTAAACCGATTCCCTCATTTAACTGCGATGATCCGGCCGTCACACACTGACCTGATCACAGTCACAACACAAACACTCATATCATCCTTTCAACAATATTTATATGCATTATATATCATTCATACAGTACCAAAGGGCAAAATGTAATCATTTATATAGTTTTACAGATGATATAATTGTTATATATAGATTTTTTTTATTATATAATATGTATTATTAACATAATAATTTTTATAATATATGTCACACTAAATTATGCTTTAAAATAATTTAAACTATTAAATATTTACATATTTACAAAATCATAGAATTTTATATTTGACACGGATAATAACATAACTTTAAATAGAAGCTTTACATATATTTAAATAAGCAATAAAGAGACATTGCGAAAACATAAACAGTCATAATTGCGAGATAAAAAGTCAAAATTATTATAGTCATAGGCTACTTATGACTTATTATACAATAAATGACTTTTTATGTCTTGATTATGACATTTTATGTTATATTCTCAACTTTTTATGTCGATTTTATCGTAATTATGACATAAAAGTTATGACGTATGTAATAATTACGAAATGTGTCATATTTTCAACTTTTTCAACTATGACATGGAAAGTCCATTTCGATTTTTCGATTATGTGATGATTTCGAATTTATCTCATAATTTCAACTTTTTATCTCTCGTAATTATGACAATTTTGTGTCATATTTTCAAAGAAATGGACTTTGTATGCCTGAGTATGACATCAATTCGACAGCTCTGATCATAAACAGAATATTTGATGGCTGAAAGAGACCTTCTCCATGACAACAAATATTTGAGTTTCATTCATCTTAACGATGGAAAATAATATTGAGTAATACTGAGGGTGTGTGTTCGAGTAGCAGTTTTAAGGTGTGAGAGTGTGTGAGAGAGTGTGTGTGTGTGTGTGTGTGTGTGTGTGTTTACCTGTCGCAGTGGGCGGGGTCACGGGCAGATTCAGGTGCGTGGCCATTTTCTCTTCTACAGTGTTTCTGAATCAGTTATCAGTCTCAAACTCTCAGTCAGCTGCTGCTGAAACACTGAAATCATGAAATCATGAAATCATGAAATCACGCTGATGTGAATCATTGCGGATCAAATCACAGTCATTACAGTCATGAAGAAAGGATCGCTTAATTTCCTGGGCCGGAAGAATCAATCGTTATTCGGCACCAATGTGGAGTTCAAGGAGATGGGTAAGAGAGATTCACACTCATATAGATTTATAGTCTTATTATAGATATGATATCAGTTTAAAGTGCTCTTCACGCGACCTTTGCACCTGTCAAGGAGCGCGCGCACGCGCGTGCACGTCAGGCTTCTGCGCGATCGATCACAAAACACTTTCTTTAAGACACGAATAACATTTGATTTAAACAGCTCTGGGTTAGTTCGTGTTTTTAGAAAAACGAAGTTAGTTGTAGACACACTGACAGAATAACCACATTCAAATATTCTGGGTTTTTTCGGAAGTTTGTGACGTGTCCGATTACACTGACTGAATAAACTGTTTTTTTTTTTATATATGCCATAGTACTACCATGTTATACACCACTGTACCACCCTGTTGTTGGGCATATACCATAGTACTACCATGTTATACACCTTAGTACTACTTTGTTTTTGCTTATATACACGGTTCTACCCTGTTTTGGTCATATACCATTGTACTACCATGTTTTTGGTCATGTTACCATAGTATTACCATGTTATACCATTGTACTACCATGTTTTTGGTCATGTTACCATAGTATTACCATGTTATATACCATTGTATTACCATGTTTTTGGTCATACCATTGTACTACCCAGTATTTGGGCATGTTACCATAGTATTACCATGTTATGTACCATTGTACTACCATGTTTTTGGTCATGTTACCATAGTATTACCATGTTATATACCATTGTACTACCATGTTTTTGGTCATATACCATAGTACTACCCTGTATTTGGGCATGTTACCATAGTACTACCATGTTATAGGCCTATACCATAGTACTATATAGTAGTTTTGGATCTGTACAATGGTAATATGTTTTTACTTACAAAATTGGTAGTACTATTGTAATTTGGTTTATGGAGTATCTTGTGAAAACCATAGTAGCACATGAATTTGAGTACCAATGGTATATTTCAAAGTACCATAGTATTACTATCTTGTTATTTTTTAACTAATATATGGAACACACCTTAGTTTCTTTTTACTTTAATGCACAAACTAATACATGCATTTTTATTAGATTATATAAAATGGCTCATTTGTCGCGGCACATATTTGTTTCAAAGAGCAAGATCAGCTACATTAAAACACAGAGACGTCTGCCGTCATAATGCAGGTCAAACTTCCTGTAATGATTGACGACAGGACAGCTGAAGCTCTGGTAATTGCATCATTATCACTTTTAAAGTCGTTAAAGAACAAACACAGATAATCGAAAATAGTTCAAGAGACTGTATACTGATCGCACTGCAGGAACACGAAGGTCTCTGAGCCGACTGACCCACAACTACTACTTTTTAGGACCTAAAATGAACACGATAACTTTATGTAAGAACCTCAAACAGGAAAATGATATTAACCAGTGTTTGTTTTGATTTATAACAATGATGAGAGTAAAAGTTATTATTGGCTTTTCAAGAAACCTTTGACCTGCCATGCCGCCATGCCCGTGAACTACTTGTTCTGCTGTTTTGGTGGTCACATGGTCTTGAGCAGTGGCTTTGAACCACGCAGGCTGCAGGTTAAACCATGTTAACCAGGTCTTTGTTTTTCAGATAACGTGGAGCTGGTGTATGACTCGGCTGCTATCCCGGAGTCTGGAACCGCCAAAGTGCGCTCGCGTCCGACCGTCAAACACTTCACGGTACGGCCCAAAAACACGCCGATCACATGATCATTCTCTATCCTGGCAGTAAAGGGACACAGATTTTATTTGAGCATCAGTGAATAGACAGAAAATAGTATTTAATAGTTTTTAGGGTCTCCAAAAGTACCACGGTATTACCTTTTTTATATACATGTACTATGGTAACACCATGGGCTACTTGGTACATATACAATATAATAATGTTTTACTAGAGCACATGTCCAACAAACAGGGTAAAACCATGTTAGACTTTTGTAAATTATCTCTGTACCACAGTACTACCACAGTACTTTTCCTTTAAAGCAAATTTTTGAGTTGGGATCTTTTACAAAATAGTATTACCATGTTTTTTTTTGTACATGGAATTATACCATGGGCACATTGGGCAGACTAAACAGACTAAAACCATGGTGCATATCCAAAAAAACAGGGTAAAATGATTATGCGTGTACAAAAACAGTGTAAAACTATGGTGGACATCCAAAAAACAGGGTAAAACCATGCTAGACTTTTGTAGTGTTGGGGTGACTTGCAAAATAGCATTATTAATAGTACTATGTTTTTTTTGGGACATTTACCGCTGTAATGCAGTGTTTCTGCACATAGTACCATAGTCATACCGTGGATTTTCATGGTATCATGAGATTATGACGCTTTTATAAATGTACAATGGTAGTGGCATTTTTTTTAAATGTTTTTTAAGCACCATGCAAATTCTATGGTATATGCAAATGGTAATCAAATATACTGTGGGTATATATCACTTATTGACACACAATCTGAACGTGTTTTGGTGCATCACTGCTGTCGTCTTTTTGCAGTATGTTTGCATTTAATGCTATTTAATTCAGAGAAATGTGCTGAAATCGTCTTGTACACACAGACACACCTTTAGCTTCAGGACAAACACACCCTTCAGCATATAAGCACACTTTCACTCCGACAGAACAAAGCGAACACACACACAGCAGTTGTGTGTTTGTATCACCCTGGTGATGATGACCGAATCACAGTAACCACGCTCAGATGGTGTCAGTAATTGTTCATCTGAGCGTGTTCGGACTCGAGCTCACTCACTGTATTAGATCAGGATCCTGATGATTCGGCTGTTCCGACGCTCTCCTGTCAGTTTCTCGTGCCGGCGCAGGTTTTAGCCGGCCTAGTTTTCCAAACTTGCAGGTGCTGTTTTGAATACACGTTGTGTTTGTGTTCGGCAGAGATCTGGCAGACGTACACACACACACACACACAAGCTTCAGTAATTAGGAGCTTTTGCCACTTTTATAATGGCTCATACTTTCTGAACAAATCTCAAATATTAATGTCATGCATCATCCTGCATTTTTCAATGATTGATTTAAGGCCTTAGTCATTTTAGAGTCTTTTGGTTTGATCTGGGTTTTTTGTTTTTGTGATTCTCCCATAAAGACAGCAACACCTGAAACAAACACACACGTTGTAGGGGTGTGTCCCTTTTTGCATGTCAATGAACTGAGAGGACAAGAAATGAAAATGATGAAGGTGTCCATAAAGAAAGATTATCAAGCTATTTCTGAATGACATTTTTGGATGCAGACCAGGTTCCATCACATTGAGTGCTCTCAGTCCAGCAACCTGAACGTTCCCGAGAACATTCCCATAATGTTTTCATAACAATAAATCACTTTATGGGGTGTTGGTGAGGAGTGTCCAAGAATCTGTCACCTGATTTACAGAAACATATCTGGAGCATTCTGAGTGTGAGTGTGAAATCGGGATGGTTTATACATGAGAAAGAAAGAGCCAAATCAAGAGAAAGGATCCATGTCCTTCAACATCATTAGCTCTATGAATAGTTTATAGGAAACTGGTTGGTTTAGTGCCTAGAAATTCAAACTGTGACTCAGTGGCTCCTACAATGAAAGGTGTGTTACTGCTGTAGACTCCCTTACTGTTCTAACTGTTCTGTTTCTTTAAATCCCAGTCCTCTGAGAGTGTGCAAGGCTTTGCAGTTCCAACTCCCAAGGTACCGGTTCTTCCACCCTTCTATGAACCCAAGATAAACGGTACAGGTGAGATCACTACACAGAACTCAACAAACATGATGATCAGGAACAGATGACTTCTTGGATAACAGTGTTTTTTTATCAGGGAATTTTCACAACATTCTTGAGGTGTTTGAATGAACTAATGAACTTGTCTTTTTGTAGGAAGTACCACAAATCTCCCGAAAGGAAGAATGCTTTCTGTTCCCGACATAATCGAGGGAGAAATACTGATACCTCCTCCACCCAGCTCCGCCCCTCCACCCCCTCCACCCTCTTCAGCCCCGCGTCCTCCATCTTTCATCCCTCCCCCACCACAGTTCTTTGGTGAAATCGACCCTTCTGTAAAACATGCAAGTCCGCAACCCCCTCCAATGGCACCCCCAAAACCTCCATCAATTACCGGGTCTGAGTACACTTCAGATTTGGACATGGCCTACCTCAAACCTCCTCCAATGGCTCCCCCAAAACCTCCATCTGAAACATCCAGCTTCAGAGGTTCCCTCTCCAGCCTGGAGTTCCAAGATATCCCAGAATGCCCTAAATTCACCCCACCGCCACCCCCTGGTGGGAAAGCGCCACCTGTTCTTGCTAAATCTCCGAAAGCGGCGCCTCTAAAACCCGTCCGAATGTCCTCCATATCTAATCTGGATATCCAGTCTCAAACGCCAGTGCCACCTGTTGTTTTTAACCCAAGACCATCTAGCTTCAACCCCCAAAACACAGCCAAACTCTACAACGTAGAGAAGAGCGCATTACTTGGCGGACAGTCGGACAAGGAAAAGGTCCAGTCCATTTTACTGCTGGAAGATTCTTCTGGAAACTCGGTTGGTGTTGTCAATGGGAATAGCGGGAAAAATGGTGGATCTCTACAACCAGTCCAATCGGTGGTGCCACCAACTAAACCAGCCCGTCGGAACAGCTCCGCCACTGTGCTACAGAATGACCAGCCAGACATGGCACATGCCCCAAGCCAACCAGCCAAGGTCGAGGTCAAAATCAATCCTGAGCCTGTCATGGTACAAAGCATCCCCACTGAGGTTCCAACACCCATCAAAGTCTCTCCCAAAATAGGGAAGAAAATACCTGATGTTATGCAGGTGATGGAGTCCCCTGGCAGGTCTCGCAAGAACAGCCCGCTCATCAACTACAGACAGCTCAACACACAGGGAGTTGATGGCACAGTGAAGAAAGAGACATCCGCCTCGCCGTTCGCCCTGCTATTGGCTGCAAAGGAAAGAGATAAGCAGAGAGCAGCTCTATCCCAACAGAACAGCAACTCCACAGAGCCAAGCAATTCTGTGATCCAACCTAGTGTTGAAAAACCAAACTCCTTCACTGTCACTCCTCGAGACCCAACACCAGACAGTCCCAATGCACAATTAAAGTCCACCACGAACGTGCAACCACTCACCAAAGCAGAGGGTACAAAAGTGTCCCACTCAAAGCCGGAGCTAAGCTCAACTCCACAAGAAAGCAGCCCAATGAACAGCTCTGTTGGTGGTCTGGGTGTTCTTGTTAGAGATGTGGAAAGCGGAGAAAACTTGACCTTCATTCCGCCACCTCCAGAATTTGCCAACTCCGACACTGAGGATGAACCTTCGGTTCTGCCGCCAAGTCACCCCGCTCCTGCTGCCCCTGTGAAAACTGCCTCTCAACCTTCTAAAACCTTACCTGCTACACCTGCTCCGATCATTAACTGCCCCCCGCCAAGTCACCCCGCTCCTGTTGCCCCTGTGAAAACTGCCTCCCAACCTTCTAAAACCTTACCTTCTACTCCTACTCCGATCATTAACTGCCCCCCGCCAAGTCACCCCGCTCCTGTTGCCCCTGTGAAAACTGTCTCTCAACCTTCTAAAACCTTACCTTCTACTCCTACTCCGATCATTAACTGCCCCCCGCCAAGTCACCCCGCTCCTGCTGCCCCTGTGAAAACTGTCTCTCAACCTTCTAAAACCTTACCTGCTACGATCATTAACTGCCCCCCGCCAAGTCACCCCGCTCCTGCTGCCCCTGTGAAAACTGTCTCTCAACCTTCTAAAACCTTACCTGCTACGATCATTAACTGCCCCCCGCCAAGTCACC
The DNA here is from genome assembly GCA_021554675.1 of Leuciscus idus. Lineage (NCBI taxonomy): Eukaryota > Metazoa > Chordata > Actinopteri > Cypriniformes > Leuciscidae > Leuciscus > Leuciscus idus. The sequence continues at coordinate 2,303,711 of CM038625.1, read as the reverse complement.
CCGCTCCTGTTGCCCCTGTGAAAACTGCCTCTCAACCTTCTAAAACCTTACCTTCTACTCCTACTCCGATCATTAACTGCCCCCCGCCAAGTCACCCCGCTCCTGCTGCCCCTGTGAAAACTCCTCCTACACCTTCTAAACCCTTCTTACCTACTCAAATCCTCAATGGCACCTTACCAAGTCACTCTGCTCCTCCTGCTCCACCTGCCAAACCCTCCCCACCTGCTACACCTCCTCCTGTAACCAATGGCCCCCGTGTTTCCCCCAAACCTAAACCTCCCACCTACCCTCCTAAAGCCCCAGGCCCTCCACCAAACCTCCAGCTCCAATCCAAGCCAGTTCAAACTAAAGCCACGCAACCCCCTGCACAGGGACCTCCATCCGTCTCCGCTAGCCAGGCAACACTTCTCAGTATCTTGCAGAAGAAGATGCTGGAGATGGACCCCAAGTTCTCAGCTGCCAAGGAGGTGGAGTCTAACGGAGATGAGTGGAACTCTCCGCTGTCTGATGACGAGGCCATGTCCTATCCTACAAAAACCCGAAGTTCAACCCTGCCAGTGCAATCTCGTGGACTGGACCTGAAGGAGCTGGAAAGCAAAGCTGCCAAAAAAGCTCTAGCCACTTCAGCTAAATCCCAGAACAGGTAAACCGAACAAGCTAAAGTCAAAGTTGCAACCCATTATACTTCTGTAATGACATATTTTTCAAGTGAAACATGACCTTAAAGTGTCATGAAACCCCCGTTTTAGCCTGGTCGTTCACACCTCAGAGTTGGAAAAAGTCTCAAAAGATGGGCGTGTAAAGCTGTGGAAAAGTGGGAGTGTAGAGGGTGGGAGAACATTCAAAAGGTCTAATAGTAACATTTTCGTTACATTTACGAGCTCATCAGTCTCTGAACAAATGACGCGTCAGTTTAACTGAAAGGGATTTTATTCAACAGACTTATTGTCCGTTGTTCTCTAAATTGTCGGTTTGCATCATTGTCTTCTGTAGATCATAATAATCTCATGCGTAATACAGTGCAGTGATTGGACTGAACGAGCTCTTTCTCATGAATAAATGCTGAGATTAGCTCTAGGGTCAGCTGATGTAGAATCGTACCTGCAGCCAATCACATGCTCCGAAAGCACGCTTCTACCTCACATTCCCTGACGTTGCCTTGACTTTGCTTTTCAACCCGGAAGAACCCGAAATTTCCACTTATTTATATAATTTATGAGTGCTTTTAATGATGTGCAGCCCGTACATATCTGTTCACATCTCAGTGTGTTTTGGGGTTTCATGACCCTTTAAGAGCGGGAAATATGTCAGGATTGGTGTCTCAATGAGACCGGTGTTTGAAAACTAAGAGGGATAATGATGCCCGTCTCCACTGCAGTGTAATAAAAGATAAAGGTTTAAAAAAATAAACTCACAATGTGAGGATTAAAGTCACAATTGGGAGAAATTAAGTTGCACTGACAAGAAATAAAGTGTCGGTTACCTTTTTCACTCTGAGGCGGAAACAGGCAGATTACGCAACACATTTCTTTGGAATAACATGAACAATGATTCAGGCGTCACAGGTCACTCCTCCCCGATAGCACATGCACATAGCTGAGATATTTATTAGATGTGTTTTCACCTGGAAGACAAATAGCCTCCTAAAATATTCTCTCTGATACTAGAGCCACATTCAACAGCTGTTTCAATTACATTTATGTGGTTTTTACATACTTACTGGCTGTACTCAATGCAGCTGATGGCCACAAATCTTTTGTAATATTGAGAAATCACTGGTCAAAGTGGAATCAAAAGGAAGTTACTTGAGGTTCATGTCTTCTCCATGTTCATCTGTCTTGTGTAATGTTGCTGTTTGAGCATGAAAACTTCCCTCCAGTGGGAGTTCTTCTCTATATCAGTGTCAGTGTTTCTGAACTCCTGAAACGCCTCCATTATAGTCTCGAGTTTCTGCCGGGAACGAACACGTCACAATATTCCTCATTATAATAATTCATACGCAGAATAAAGGGGCGGGGCCTGGTTGAGTTAGTTAGTAGTGTGTTAAATTGGCAGTTATGGTAAGGGGCGGGACATTTCCCAGACACACTCGAAGCGCTTGACCAATCACAACACACTGCTAAAGCCGACCAATCAGAGCACAGTGTGCTTTTCATAAGGAGGAGCTTCATAGAGACAGGAAGGAAACAGAGCGTTACTGACAGACTGGGAAGAGAGGAGCCGCAACAATGGACAATATGAGGAAAATATTTAACATTCAAGCAGAAAAACCTGTTCTAGTAGAGCCTGAAAACAGACTTTGGTCCTATTTAATGCTGTCAATACTATTATAGGTGCTTTCATGAGATGTTAACTGAAGAATAACAGCACTTTTCTCTTTCCTTCAGTAACGGATCATCAAGCAAACAGCAGCATGGAATGACATTCACCGTGAGACCAGGAACCAAACAGCCCATCACACCGGTGATCAAAGACGGTTCGCCCTGATCCGGAGACGTGCCTTACCTGTACACACGCTGAAACACCTACCTGACAGACCATTTGCACGTTTTGCACCCCGTCTGAAGCGTTATTCCTGCTGTTGCTGAAGTATTACTGTAACCGTCTACGGTTTCGACTACGGGACTTCCTAGAGCTGCTAAAATCACTCGAATGGAGAAACTGTGCCTGTATATGAACAACACAAACTCACAATATTTGACATTTTAAGTGTCATAACTTTTAATTTAATTCACTCAAATCATTTGTTTAATCCATTCCTGATAAGTTGTGTTTGTCAAGGTTCATTGGACGTTTCTTTTCATGCTAAAAACGTCTTTAATCATTAATGTACACTTTCTCTACAGCTCTCGACCCGAGAGCTTCTTCCAGTGGTGCTGGATTCATTTTTTTCCAGGTCAAAACTATGTATTTTATGAACTAAAGTATAAAATAAGCCTTAAAATGTAGATAATGCTATAGATACCGATGGCTTTTCTCAACGAAGAAACGTGTTTTTGCTGCTTTTCATGGTTATTATTTCGAATCTGAAGCAAGAATCAAAGACCAAAATGAAGCAAACTTCGCTTTTGTTTGAATATACTGGATGAAAATAAGCTTGTGTGTAAATAAGAAATTTTGGGGGGGAAATCTCACACTTCTTTAAAGGTTTAAATCGTGTGATAAATGTCAATAGGTCAATAATCGTGCTTTTTTAATCTGTGGAATTATTTCTACGACTTTATTGTGATAGTCATTTTGTACATTTAACAATGTGTTACGCCTGAAGGGAACAATATAACCGGCAATATCCTGTAATAAAAAACATGCGAGAGCAAGAATAGACAGATGATAGAAACTTTTATTGAACAGTGACATCATTTTTTGCTCAGATCTGAAGGAATGAAATGTTTGTTGGCTCAAATATGAGATGAAAACAGCATAATCACAACAATCAGCATAAATGCCCATTTCTGTTAATAAAATACACGTTTTTTCTGCTTACACACTGTTGAAACTCATGAATGGTCACAGATGAGTGTATTTGATGGAGACAGAATGAAGGTGGGCGTGTGGTTTCCCATGATGCTCTAGGGCGCAGGTGTGTGCGGGCTGACGCTGTGGTGCAGCACCTGATGGTCCCAGCCCACGCTGGTCAACACACCCGAGCCGCCCGGGACCCAACACACACCGCGCACAAAGTCCTGGTGCCGCCGGTCCCTGAAACTGAACACACACCATAAACACACTTCTCGATGGACAACGCTCAAAGTGCCATGGTTCTATATGAGTGTCCATGATAATGTTTTGATTCATAACAATGAGATCATGTGAACAATGATATTCTTGGAAATACCTAGAAGTATGAATGCAAATTTTTATTGTTCAAACTACATTTAATTAATAATATTACATTTACTATTATATTATATATATATATATATATATATATATATATATATATATATATATATATATATATATATATACACACACACACATATAAACAATGATTAAAATCAAAGTACAAATACTAAAATAAATATGTACATTTTAATTATTGTATATTATTTTCTTACTACATTCAATCAATATTTAATTATATATACATATAAAATATATTTATATTTAATATGTAATACACATGTATTTATATATTGTATATATGATAATATTTAAGTAATGTGATAAATATCAATTTATATTAATATGTATTTGTCAGTGTCCCGTTATTTGTATCACCCAGTTAAAACACCACATTGACCAAAGTGCTCTTCATCATTTGCAAAAAAACGTGCATCACATGACACCACAATCAGCCACAAAAAAAAAAGTAAGTCAATGTTTCAAAGCCATTTGAAATATGTATTTAAATATTTAAAGCACAAAAGTTACTTAAGGAATGTCAGTTTCATGTACTTTCGAGGTGTGTGTATTCCCTGTCCTCTCATTGGCCGATCCAGGACAGCCAATGAGGAGAGAGGTGCGTGTCAATACTCACATTTCTCTGAGCTCTGCAGTAACCACGGCAACGGAGCAATCATCACTGACAGAGGCCAGGAGAGGAGCACTGCAAACACAGCCCATAATAATCATCAGTGTGATGCTGTAATGTTAGTCTCACGGGCCACGGCAGTGCTGAAGCGTGATCTTAGACTGTAAAAACATGTTTGTAGAGTGCGTGACGTCACCCGTAGTGTTTCTGAAGAGCGTTTCTGAAGCCCAAAGTGGGCGGAGCCAGCCGTCGCCATCTTGGCAGCGTCACTCCCGGATAAACGAAAATGTGCGGCGAGGCGGATTAGCTGAGGTGACGTGATGCTAACGCTAGCAGACAAACGGCTAGTAGTGACATCAGCGGCAATCCACCTGTCACTCAAGTGGCCACGCCCTTAATTATGCAGAACTTTAAAGGTGCTCTAAGTGATGTCACGCGTTTTTTAGGCCAAAACATTTTTTGTCACATACAGCAAACATCTCCTCACTATCCGTTAGCTGCCTGTCCCCTGAACACACTGTAAAAAAACGCGGTCTCTGTAGACACCACAGGCTCCACAAACGGCAACAAAAACAAACTGGGCTCACCCGCACCACGAAACACAACAAACAGTGCTCCAGCCAATCACCGACAAGAAGTATTTGAGGGGTGTGGTTTGGGGGGTTAGTGCGCGTACACATGAAGGGGGTGTGGAGGAGAGACGAGAGAGAAGCATGAAGAGGGAAGTTTGAATTATGGCCGACACACGACTAAAGAGACGACGTTCCGATGAACAAATTGCAAAGAAGAGGGACAAGGATAAGGGACAAGGATAAGGAACGCGCGAAGTCCCGAATTTACATCGGGAAAAACCCTTGAAAGGTGGCGAGAACTCCACCGGCAGAAGGGCTTCCAATCAGACATTCAGTTGCTCTGTTTTTGCAGAACAGGTAAATCCATCTTTCTTTCTAAACTGACGTTCATGTTCGCCAAACCAACACAAGGATGTAATTAGCTAGAACTATGCAGTCAGCGTTAGCTTTGGTGAATACAACATATATGTTTCTAGCAGCTAGCGATCAATCTCTATTGTAAATGATCAAGCAAATTCACAGTAGGGCGACAATTTGTGTGAATGATTGTTTTCACCCACTGTTTGTTATGGATTTGAATGTTCATTTATAGGCTATTGACAACTTTGACTAAATTTGTTTACGCCGCCGCCGTTGTTTATGCTCACTGGGAAACGCGAAGCTAACGTTATCTTGCTATTATTGCGTCCTTGTATGGGAGCTATAGTTATAGTTATAACCTCAGGTGGCGAAACGATTTTAAGACAATGTTTCTCTTTTTCTGCATTCTGTTCTGCAATATATAAAAGCATTTATCTAACTTGGTGACATTACACATTGAATGAAGTATCAGTAAAACTTAACTTTGTTTTTAGTGACTACTTTGACTTTCCTTTATGCCGGAAGGGAGGGGAGGAGGGAGGAGACGGGATGAGGAGGAGGGAGGGTCTAGCTAGCCTCCGTTTTGTTTGACAACAATTCGAATGTCAACACTCCCAGCATCACTTAGAGCACCTTTAAGGCTTAATATAATTTAAACGGATCGACCCTCACAGTCGTCATGAAGGGCAACATTAGCCACATAGAGTTGTGTATATTAACATGGGGGTTTATGGGTAATGAGTCTCTTCTGCAGCCTCTAGTGGCCAGTGAAAATCACTCGTTCTTCACTGAATAACTTTTGTAACTATATTTGTAATGTATATTTTATTTATAAAGTACAGTGTTATTTTACATTTGATTGCAGTTTCTGAACCTGAAAATCTTAAAATGTCGTGTCTGTGGTCAGTCGTGTCTGTGGTCTGCCGTGTCTGTGGTCAGTCGTGTCTGTGGTCTGCCGTGTCTGTCTGTGGTCAGCCGTGTCTGTCTGTGGTCAGCCGTGTCTGTCTGTGGTCAGCCGTGTCTGTCTGTGGTCAGCCGTGTCTGTCTGTGGTCAGCCGTGTCTGTCTGTGGTCAGCCGTGTCTGTCTGTGGTCAGCCGTGTCTGTCTGTGGTCAGCCGTGTCTGTCTGTGGTCAGCCGTGTCTGTCTGTGGTCAGCCGTGTCTGTCTGTGGTCAGCCGTGTCTGTCTGTGGTCAGCCGTGTCTGTCTGTGGTCAGCCGTGTCTGTCTGTGGTCAGCCGTGTCTGTCTGTGGTCAGCCGTGTCTGTGGTCAGCCGTGTCTGTCTGTGGTCAGCCGTGTCTGTCTGT